>CAUYQG010038720.1:0-231281 GCA_963574415.1 Tarsius wallacei | reverse complement strand
CCCCCATCTCCCACCCCCCCCTTACTGCCTCCATAGGCTGTCTTCCTGACCATAAACACCCCCCTCCCCTTCTCCTCTCTCTCCCCATCTCACATTCCTGCTAACTGTCTTCTTGCCTCCCTCCTAGGTCCTCTCCCTCCTTCCGTCAAACATGTCTCCTTCCTGCCTCTCTGCCTGAGTCTCACTGCCTCCCCCCAATTCCTTTTCTGCCTTAGCCCCTGTCCTGGGCCCTGGAGACCACTGCCTCTCTATCTCTAGACCTGAGACAGGGACACTTTCTATCCCTGCAGGATACAGAAACTTCTAGACTCTATATGGGAGGAAGCTGAGGGCCTGGACAAGACAGGTCAGCAGCTGCAAGTCTTGGCCTTCCAGAGAAGCCAGGTGCGTCCATCAGAGGAAACACATATTGCTCAGAAACCCAAGACAGCCTGTGGTACCTGCTTTAAAGTGTGTACCTAAAATAACTGTCCCTTATTTGAGGACAGAATTTACCTTAAAAAAAACCATTGCCAGGAGTGGTGGCATGCACCTGTAGTCCCGTCTACTCAGGAGGCTGAGGAGGGAGGATCCCTTGAGTCCAGGAGCTTGAGGTTGCAATGAGCTGCCATGATTGCACCACTGCACTCCAGCTCAGGTGACAGAGCAAGATCTTGTGTCTAAATGAAGGAAAGAAAGGAAATTAATACTTTTCTTTTTTTGAGTCAGAGTCTCACCTGTCTCCCAGGCTGGAGTGCAGTAGCACACTCATGGCCACTGCAGCCTCAACCTGCTGAGCTCAGGTGACCCTTCTGCCTCAGCCTTCCAAGTAGCTGGAACCATAGGCGTGCACCATCATACCCGGCTAATTTTTCTTGATTTATTGTAGAGACAAGGTCTCACCAAGTTGCCCAGGTGGATCTCAAACCCCTGGGCTCAGGCAATCTTCTTGCCTCAGCCTCCCAAAGTGCCAGGATTACAGGCTTGAGCCACCGCACCCAGCAAATTAATATATTTTTAAAGCACAACATTATTGTGATTCAGCTGGTATGTGAGGTGAGTTAGAGAGAACAGTCTGGGTAGAAAGATGGGCATGGCGGCAATGGAATGCTCTGCTTTTGTGTGCCTGGTCAGTCCAGTCAGCTAATCTCCATGAGCATCTATCTGTCAGAGTGTCACAAAGAATAAAACACCCTGCCTGGCTATAGGAGGGTCGAGGGCCCCAGCCACCTGTCCTCCTAAGATCATGTCCAGTGAGTGGGCTCCCTGGAGGGCTTCTGGATATGAGGGAGTAATTCAGTCCTTGCTATGGAGTATGAGAAGTCATCCCAAAGAGATGTCTGTTGCTGGGACAAGATGACTTGGGAGTTTAGAGTCAAGGTACAGAAAGCAGGCCTGGGGCCCCCTCGTTTAAATTCTGGCTCCACCACTTTCTAGCAGTGTAAGAATGTGTAGCTCTCTGAGGCTTGGTTTTCTCATCTTTCAAATGGGGATAATTTTCATACTAATTTCATAGTGTTAGTATGAGGCTTAAATGACTGAGACCCAAAGGACTCAATACACTTGAACTCTTTTTTAAAAGGTCAATTCTAAAAAGCTTTCCAATTTATTTTATTTTATTTTGATATTTTTATTTTATTTATTTGTTTGTTTATTTATTTTTGAAAGTGAGAAAACAGAATTTATTGAGAGGATAGAAAAACTCCCACAGTGGGAGGGGAAATATTTTTATTTTAAAGATGTGAGGTACAAATCAGGATTAGGTATATAAGTAGTCATTGTGCAGGTAAAGTTTGGGCCTCCCTTTGGTCCCCACTTTGCCTGGTTTGAGATCATGTACTCTTATTGATGTTATTTATGTGCCCCACCTTCCCCACCCCCTCTGCCCAACAGTGTCCTGCTACTGCCAATCCCTTTCTTATAGTATTAAAGCTTTTTTTTTAAAAAAAGCATTCCATTTTAAAAGCTTTTCTTAAAAATTGAAGTCACCCAGGCTGGAGTGCAATGGCACGATCATGGTTCATTGCAGCCTTGACTCTTGGGTTCAGGCAATCCTTCTGCCACAGCACCCTCCCGCCTCCCCCACCCCCCCGGTAGCTGGGACAACAGGCATGCACCACCATGCCCAGCTTATTTTTTTATTTTTTATTTTTTGTAGAGACAAGGTCTCACTACGCTGCCCAGGCTGGTCTTGAACTCCAGGGCTCAAGCAATCCTTCCACTTCAGTCTTCCAAAGTGCTGGTATCACAGGCATGAACTATGGCACCCAGCCACAAAAAATATTTTCTTTTGGGTTGAAATCTCACTGTCACCCAGGCTGGAGTGCAGTGGCACGCTCACAGCCACTGCAGCCTTGACCTGCTGGGCTCCGGCAATTCTTCCACCTCAGTCTTCCAAGTAGCTGGAACCACAAGTGCATGCCACCATGACGTGCTAATTTTTTGATTTATTGTAGAGATGAGGTCTTGCCAAATTTCCCAGGCTGATCTTGAACCCCTGGACTCAGGTAATCCTCTCGCCTCAGCCTCCTAAAGTGCTGGGATTACTGGTGTGAGCCACCGTGCCTGGCCACAAAAACAGTTTTAAGCGAAGCATGAACAACTTCCTAAACACTTGTACAGGAATCTGTTTTTTGTATCCCAGAATGGGAATGCTAGATTTCACCTTGTATAAGGCTGTGTGCTTTTGGGCAAAGCGCCTGCCTCTCTGAGCCTTAATGTTCACTTCTCTGAGATGGACAGAACTCATAGATGTAACAGATGTTTCTAAAGTTCCTGCAGGTTTGACATGATTTCCTCAAGAATCCATTGCTCCTCCTCCCCCAACTGGTCTAAGGCAGTAGGGATGGTCAACTGGTGGCTTAGGTTGGGGGAAGGAGCCTCCTTCTCTGGATTACCTTTAATAAAAAGAGAGAGAGGGAGAGAGAGAGAGAGAGAGAGAGAGAGAAAGGAGAACCCCGGTGGGAGCACTCTGGCCTTGAGTCAACTTCTAGAAGGAAATAGTGTCAGTGCATGCCCGGAGCCCCAAACTCAGTGTCTGGAGGCTTCCAGTGCTCGGGTGCGGTAGGGTTGAGTCACTCAGCTGGGGAAAAACTTGGGCAAACATTTCCCTTATCCTCCTCCCTTCCTCTCCTGGTAATCACGAGCAGGGAGGCTGAGCATAACCAAAGCCATGCAGGCCTCCCGATGTTGGCATGTTTCAGCTCTGGGCAAGCTGAGGATACGCTGCTGTGAGCGGAGCACACCCATGCACACACTTGCTCCCTCACCCCCACCCGGCAGTGGCTTTAATGAGCCCCTTGCAAAGCTGCAGCCCTTTAAACAGGATCACATCCATCCATGTCGGAAAAAAAGCATTAATAATTTGCCCTGGGCACCCAGTAATGATTGTGAGTAACTGTGAGCCTGGGTACACCAGGGCACTGCAACTTGAAAGGGAACATTTCCCAAAGGGAGGTGATAGGTCTTGATAATTGTTATAATAACAGCTCGACAGGCCTGGGTTGGTTCCTTTCATCCCGTGAGGTCATAAATAGCTTTCTCTCCCGGAGAAAGGATAGGGCCTCCACCCACCACAAACACTCTCTTGCCTGTGTTCACCCAGCTGGGGATTTGCCTAGCTGTGATTTCTGAGCTGGAGAAACTTCAGGATTGTTAAAACAAGGTGAGCTAATCATACCTGTGTGTGCCAGTCTCCCAAGATGGGAGGGGAAGCTCCACTTGTCAAGTAGGTTCTGGGCTCCTCTGCCAGGGAACCTGTCCCCATGCATCAGCCCAGTTTCTCCTCACTGTCTGACACATAAACTTGTGGTCTGCAGTGTGGTTTATGATTGATTTGCTGCGTGAGTGGCCACCAAATGCAAGCCTGATTTATTTTATTTCTCTCTTCCAGGGTGTTTACACTTGAAAAGTTGACAGTTGTGTCTTGAAGGTTGAAGCTTTAAACACGACTCCGATTAATCTAACAAGGCCAGCAGCCAAGGGGTAGACTGGCAATTAGGGCACCAACAATGGGCCTTGCAGATGCTGTGCAGATCATACACTGATGGAAGGCCATTTGTCCTCTACCCACTTGCATTTATTTATGTATTATTTGTATTATTTATGTATTTATTTATGACAGGGTCTTGCTATGTTGCCCAGGTTGAAGTGCAGTGGTGTGATCATAGATCCCTGCAGCCTCGAACTTCTGGGTTCAAGTGATCTCCCTGCCTCAGCCTCCTGAGTGACTAGGACTGCAGGCATAGGCCACCACTTTTGGCTAATTTTTATTTTTGTAGAGATGATGTCTCATTATGTTGCTCAGGCTGGTCTTGAACTTCTGGGGCTCAAGCAATTCTCCTGCCTTGACCTTCTAAAGTGCTGGGATTACAGGCGTGAGTCACCATTCTGGACCCCTGTTTTCTTTTAAGTATGAGATGGCAGAATCACAAGAGCACTGGCTATGGTGCCAACCTGTGACCGTGGTACCATGGAACCCTCCCCGTTGCCCTGCTAATTTTCCTGCAGAGGAGGTGGCCTCACTCAGGGTTCCCTGGTTTGCGGGATAATAGTGCGAATCTCCACGTTGCCCCTGTCACTGGCCCTGTTTGAAGTTGTCTGGCCTACTTCCAGCGCCTCCCAGCTCTCAGGTCTGGCCGGAGTCCCCTCCTCATCCCTCCACAGAGGCACCTGTAGGGTCTGCAGCCTCAGGACCTCTGCCCTTTGCTGAGCAGCCACAGCCTCCTACACGAACCTAGTGGAAACCACACCCCCCGGCTTCCCTGTAAATTTTGGTGTTCAATGTTCAACCCTTTGTCAGGTGCCATTTAGAATCTAGAAAAATGGCTCCTTGATTGTATTCCACGCCAAACTTCAGCACATACACTGATGCCTTGCCGTGCCTCTGATGTTTAGGAAATCGTTGCAGGCTGATCTCACGTTGAGTTCTTGTTCTGACTGTGCAGACCTGGGCATAGACAGGTTGTCTGGGAGATGCTTCCGGGACTGAAGTGCAGAATATGCAGAGATGGACAGGTCTGTGGCACACATAGGACCACACTCTCAGATGGCAACCCTACCACCTACTCATCATATACGATTTGGGGCGAGTTATTTGCCTTTGTTTCTTAGCTTCTTCAACTGTAGAATGGAGACAATATGTGTGAAGATTGTGTGAAGATGAGATTCACTGATGTCTGAAGAGCATTGGGAACTGTGCCTGGAAGTAGACGGCTCACTGCTGTTGGGGTAGTAATTATTTTTATTGTTGTGAAAATGGTAGAGGGACTAACTCCTGACCTTTCCAAGTCTCATTCCCTGGAAGCTAAGGGCCCACAATTCTCACGTGTGGAGTGGGACACAGCAGCTAGTAAACAGGGGTCTTGTTAAAAGCCCTCAGGGCAAAGGATTCTAAGAGCATCCTTAGCTCTTACAAGAACTTCAAACATCTCCTTTAAGAAATCTCCCCCTTAGGTCAAACTTGTAGCTTGCTTACTGCAGTCAAATTATATCTCTGTACATCCCTTATGCTTAATGCTGAGAGGAGAATGGTCTGGTTTCCAAGACTACAAGGTATCCCAGTGACCAGAGTCCAAAAGATGGGGAGATGCCAGGGCAGTCCCTGGGCATGCCAGCCTTCTAGCCCAATACCTGTGAGACTGGTTCCTTGGACTCAGCCCTTAGAACAAGAGCAGCCACTCATAAAGGTCTTATGTACACATCTTCAGTGTATTCCTCCCTCTCCAGAACAGCCTCTGACCACAGCTGTTCCTCCAACATGGCTTTTATTCTGTCACCTATGGCTTAAGGAGTACATGTCCCCCTAACCACCAATTCATGGCCACTACAGAGGGTGTTCTCTTTGTTCTGTAGCAACTTCTATCCACTCTTTGAGGGTCAGATCACATGCCACCTCTGCCAGGAAGTCTTCTCTGACCCTTCAGTCCACATAAGTCTCTGAATTCCTCTGGTCCTTGGTGTGAGTATGAAGTAGGACAACAGTTGACCATTAGGGCCCATCCCACCCTCCCACCCCATTCCCCTGCGATGGCTGAAGTCTGGCCAGGGTGAGGTGACAGAGTATGACAAAGTCTTTTCAGAGGCCAAGAACAGACCTGCTTTGCTGCCCTGTGGAAGACTGTGATGGCCTCTTGGCCACACTTGCTTCTGGAGGGATGATGGGAAGAGTCACTGGGCTTCACTTTGAACTTGCCATGGGATGCTCACAGCATTAGAAGTTCAAGGTTGGGTCAGGAGAGGAGAGACTGAACTTTCACAGTCGGATTTGGAGGTCAAGTGCCAAGAGAAAGCTATTAGGGAAATGCTGGTGTCTCGGTAAAGACTGCTCTGCAGCTGGCACATCCCACCCAGGCCCCTGAAAGAAAACTGAGGTTTTCTTTGGATCTCTCTTTGCCCCTGCTTCTGTCTCTTGGTCTCTGGGCCATGATTTCTGCTTTCTGCTTAAGGCAGGCTCACAAAAGCACCGAGAGGAAAACTTCTTACATATTAACCAGAGGTGTGTATAGACGTGGCTTGGCACAGAGTGTTTTGCTACTCTTTGCAGCCAGATCCCTACCTACGACTGTAATCAACTCATTGCCAGGGCAGAAGATTGGTCAGCGGACTCTCAGGTAAACATTTTCCAGGTCCTCCTAGTGTCAGCTATAATCTGGTCTTGAAATGCCAACCTGCCACTGTTCGCTCACAGCTGAATTATGCTATAACAACGCATCCCTGGCTTGGAGGTGATTTTTTTTTTGCCTGGATTATCTATATCAGAGAGAGAGAGAGACAGAGAGAGAGAGAGAGAAGGAGAGGGGAGGGGAGAGGAGGGGAGTGAAAACTGCCTCCCATAAGAGGGAAATCAAGAATCAGCCAGGGGTGTCCTCCAACTTCCCAGGCGACAGGTGGAGTGAAGCAACCACGTTAGGTAACCATGCAAGGTGGTGGGACAGTGGGTGGAAAGGGATTCCCCAGGTCCTCAGGAAAATGAAGGTCAAAGGTCAGGTGAGGCGTGTCCATGTCCAGACAGCCACAGTCTGGGGAGTACTCTGTTCCCAGATCCAGACATCTCATCTTTGCTTCCTGGCTGGACACACCTTGCCTCTCTCCCTCTCTGGAGCTAGTCCTTCTGCCCGAGGAGTTTTCACACACAATGGTTGGCAGACTTTGGAATTTATTTTCATCGCCATTTTAAAGGTGATGGCATGTGTCACATTCCTTCCTGGCTGGCTTTGATGTGGGGTGATTTCCCACTCCCTAATGACAGGTGAGGAGCTGGCCAGCTAACACCCAGCACCTCTGGGCGGCTGAGCTATCCCTGTCAGGTCTGGTTCCCACAGCTACTGCTTGTTTTGAGTCTCTATTTCGGGGACCTTAATTAAGATCCTCTTTAATGACGGAGAGGAACTTCTCCAGCGGTTACCTCCTCACTTTTACAGCTCTCTCAGGCTCCTTCCCTCTCCCTCCTCCTCCTCCTCCTCCTCCTCCTCCTCCTCGACTCCCACAGTCTCCACCCCTCACCCTGAGAGAGACAGGCAGAGGATGCAGCCTCTCTGGAGGACTTGGGGTTCAGGTGGATAATGTCCCCCCAGATACTCCAGCGATGATCAAATACATTTGGTGATAACATGTAGGACCATTTTAAAGCCCGTGCCCTAGACAAATAGTAAAGCCACAGTGTCTGGCACATAAGAGGAACTCGATCAGTGTGTGTTTGATGAGTGAAATGAACAAAAAGAGCATGTGGATGAGTCGAGTATTGAACACAAAATGCTGATGTTTGGGGCAGGACCCCTCTGACTCCTGACTGGAAACAGTCCTTGATTCCAGACTCCATTAATGAGCTAAGCATTTGTAATCATCTGTCCAGAGACGCAGAATCTGGTCATGGGGGGTATGTTGGGGCCAAGGGCTACCCAGAGGAGAAAGCATGAGCCCAGGCCCTGAAATTCCTGCTTCTGTTGCAGCTCTGCCCGATGCCACTTCTCCGGCCTCGGTTTTCTAGTTTGCAAAATAAGAGTATTAATCCCAATGGCACAGGTAAGTTGTAGAGTGGCAAGGAGGCCCTGTGTATAAAGATGTCCGGCAAGAACCTTTCAAGGTTGGTACAAGTTGAAGATGGCCCTCGGCTCTTCGAGCTGGAGGAAGAAGGAACTGGACGTTCTAGGACTCCAGCCCTGGGCTGGGCTGCAGCCTCACAGAGCCCAAATGGGCCTTGACCTGCTCTCAGTCCTCTCAGGGGCCTGGCGCATCCTGCTCTTCCTTCTGGGAGTCTTGCCTCTTCCTGCCCCTTTCACGGCAGGTTCCCTGCCTCCACCTGCAGCCGCAACCCGACCCTCACCTCATCAGTTCTGCACCTCCGTGGTTCCCACCTCACCTGGCCACATCTCGTCTGTTTAAGAAGAGTGTTACTTTTCTGAGGGCAGTCCTGGAATCCTAGGGTGAACACTGAGGCCAGAGAGACTGAGCGGCTCCTTCAGGTCAACTTCTCTGTGGAAAAGGCTGAGAACAGACTCTCAAAGGTAAAAGGAAAGGCCAAGGTCACCCAGAGGGTCAGCTGGCAAACTGGGCCTGGAAGGAAGGGCTGCTGATGCCTCATCCCATGCTCTTTTCAGAAGTCCTTGGGGTCAGGCCTTGTCCAGAGCAGCTTAGATGCATAGGAGGTGGAGGGGAAGGTATGTGCCTAGTGTGTGCGACCAAGAGAGAAAACTGACCCTACAGCCCTCACCTGGGAGTCCTGGTGTCCAGCTCCAGTCATGGAGTGGACACTCTACCAAGGAGCCTCCCTGTCCCTGAGCCTCAGTTTCCCTATCTGTAAAGTGAAAGGTTGCAATGGGGAAATTTGGGTTTCCCCAAGCGTGGGTTCCCTCTGGCTGGGTCAATCACTGGTACCATAAAGCAGAAGAGACGGAGGTAATGGGGTTCCAGAGACCCCTCTCCAGCCCCTTGCTTCATGCTCCCCTCACACACATGCCTCACACTGTGTGCTTCAGCCACCCTCATTGGGCAAGGATGACTCGCCCTGGGTCAGGTTGCTGGTTTGGGGACAGAGACGGGTGTGGTGACTCACAGCCTGGGAGCCTGGAGTTTTGAGCTCTGCTCCCTACCCGGACACTCACTGTGGTCCGGCTGTGGGAAAACCATGGGATGATTCTGAACCTGTTCCTTTTTTGTAAAATTGAGATAATAATTAACCTCCAACCACCCACCTCCTTGTGGTTGTGGGGCAGATCTAAGGTGATCTCCTGCCCTGCTATCGTGAGGGGTTATTATGACTAACCCCAAAGAGCAAGCGAGAGGGTGAGAACGTGGAGAGAGGACAGCCAGATCAAAGCTCGGAGGGCCAAAGAGGCTGGGGGACGGAGCCTACAGGGGCTGGACTGAACTCTCTCTCTAACAGCCCATCCTGCTATGGGGACCAGTGTGGGAAGAGAAACAGATGTGAGGAGTGCAGGGGAGCTCAGAGGTTGTGAGGTGGTTCACAGAGCAAGGAGGCTGCTAAGTGGCCAGGATGGAGGCAGGGGACTTCTTGGGGGGTTTAGATGCTCTGTACTGTGGTCATAGAATGTACTCGCTATTTATGGATTGGACAGGATGTTTTAGCCTGTTTCAAATATAGTTTAGGAGCCAGGTATGCTGGCTCATGCCTGTGATCCTAGCACTTTGGGAGCCTGAGGTGAGAGGATCACTTGAACCCAGTCTGGGAAACATAGTGAGACCCTATCTCTCCAAAAAAATAAATAAATAAAACTAATTGGGTGTGGTCATGTGTGCCTGTAGTCCCAGCTACTTGGGAGGCGGAGGTGAGCCCAGGAATCTGAGGCTGTGGTGAGGTGTGATCACACCACTGCACCCAAGCCTGGGGGACATAGTGAGACCCCTGACTCAAAAAAAAGAAGGAAAAAAAAAGAATTTAGAGAAGATTCTCAGAAAGACTACCAACCCATTTCTTTGACCTGGTCAAAGAGCTGAGATCCTAATTTTAGGGTTCTGGTGGGGTGTGGGGGAACTGGGAGGCCCAGAGCCTGCCCTGCAATTCCAGTCTTCCAGGTACTCTTTGCCCCATGCCATTGTTTTTATTTTCCTAGCACCTTCCTTCCCAGGATCTCAGAGGAGGGGCACTTTGTTATCTTGGAGGCTTTCAACACCAGGGGAGGCAGGGAGGAGGATGGGATCCTTATCAGGGGTGGGGAGCGGGGCTGGGGAGGGGCCACCTGGCTGGCTCTGCCCTGTGTCCTGCAGGCCTGCAGTCTGGATTTTCTGGGACTGCTCAATCTCAGTGTTCAGTCCCAGGACGCAGCTGGCTCTGCTGTCTAATTATTGCCAGAAAGACTTCAGAACAAGTACTCTATCAGCACAGTCATTATTTTTGGTAGTTGTCTCTGGGCTTTTAACGACAGTTCATTATCCCACACAGGTCTCAGTTAACTCGGTGTGTGTTTCACAAATAGTTTATCTTGGAAGGTACAGCAGGAAGAAGACATTACTCACATACACACACACAAAAATTAGGTAGGTGTTTGCCTAGATCTGCTTTCAAATGTTCCAGGCTAAAGGCATGTGCACTATATTTCATTGGGCTCACCATTATTTCCTGGGAAGGATCTTGGTCCTATTTGTTCATCTTGAGAGAGGGGACAAGTCCTCTTTGGGCCTCCTTGATTTTTATAAGAGGTTGTCCAAACTTTCTGCAGTTTGACATCTGATGGCTTGTTGGGTCTCATACAAAGCTTTGTCACCTAGAATAGCTTCAGTCAAAGTGCCAGTCATGAGAATCTACAGTCCCCCAACATTGGCCCGAAGGTCAGCCCAGAGACGCTCTCCTTAGGAAGTAGGACTCAAGGATGAACAGACTATACCCTCCACCATGTGCTCAGGGACCCATGTGGAAGGACTGTGCCCCACACTGCCAGCTCCCCAAATAACTGCATTTCACGTTAGGCAGACTTCCCATCAGCCTGGCTGAGAAATGTAAGGAACAAGGCTCATGGCTGTGCCTGCTAAAAAGATGCCTCTGAGCACATTGCTCGCTGTCTTGTCCCTTGTTGTCTCTGGGAAGTTGAGGAGCCATTTCTTTCTGTTCTCTAGGACATCAGGAATGTCTGTGTTTCTCCTGAGCAAGTGGTTTCCTTTAATCTTGAGGATCCTGGGAATTGTGCAGCTGATCATGTTTCATCTTGGCACGGCTGTTAAAAATTTTAGAGCCAAATTTGTGGCCCACCCCTAGCAAATGGATAAAAGTTTATGGTATGTTTATTTTGTATTAGTCCCATCCTTGGCTCCATTTTTGGCTTTACTTTTGCTTTCCCCATTTTTTTTCTTTCTCACCTGCTTCTAATTTATGTTGTCTTGCAGAGTTGTATGCATCTTTGTATGCTGCCCTAAATCCTTTTGTGAAACAAAGAGGTGTATACACAAACAGACCAACAAACAAATGAATATTCTGTCTCATTACTAGACACATATCATAATTTTTGGCTTAGGAAATGGGTTCCACAGAGCCCATGAGTCCCCTCTGGGCCGCTGTTCTTCAAGACCAGCCAAACAGATCAACTGTGAGCAGAGCCATGCATCTACTCTGAGGACCGGGAAGACAAAAAGACAACCAGTAACTACACAGTAAGGCAGGTGGTGTGAAGAGCTGCGATGAAATTAAAGTGGGGTGAGGAGGAGCAGGAACAGACAGCCTGGCCGCGGAGGCTCGCGCTGAGAGGGTGGGTTTGAGAGAGCGCAAGCGAGAGAAGGAGTCAGGGAAACGATGCGAGGAGAGTGTTTTAGGCAAAGCTACGAGGTGAGCTGAAGGTGCAGGAAGAAGCCAAGGAGGGTAGTGCGGCTGGAGCAGCGTCTGGGAAGTGGAGAGTGGGAGTGGGAACAGAACCCGATAGGGCCTCGGAGGCCCTGGGGAAAGAGCTGAGACGTGATAGGATCTGACTTAAGTTTCAGAACAATCCCAGTGGCTATGGGGGCGAGGATGAAGCAGAGTCCGGACAGCAGCTGATGAGGGCTTGAACTACACTATGGCAGTAGAGGAGATGAGATGTGGTTAGACTCTAGATCTTCCTCCATATGGCATCACCGAAGGAGAAGTCTGTTTTGTCTACTCTTGCTATCTACATGTCCCTGTCCTTTTCCTTTTCACACCTCTAACAGTGCAAGCCGACTGCCGCCAGCACCTCTTCATCAACAACTCCTCTGCATGACGTGGTGCTTGTGGGACCCTCGCCTCTGTCACCCCATGACCCAGCTCTCTGGCATCTCCTCCCACCTGGCACAGGGCTCCGTCATCGCCTTCCTGGGCTTCTCTTGCACTACCCACCCCTCTGAGCTTGGTGCCTGAGTTGGTCTTTGTCCTTCTTACTCTCAGAAACTGCCACATCATTTGCAGGGCCCGGTGGAAAATGAAAACATGGGCCCTAGTTCAAAAATTGCTAAGAAATTCAAGATGGTGACAGTAGAGCTTTAAATTAAGCATGGGCCCCCTCTAAGCATGGGTCTTGTGTGGTAGCATGCCCATAAAGCAGCCTTTCTCACTCTACATGCTCCTGGGACAATCTCATTCATGTTGGTGTTAACACTGATGACTCTTCTTTCTCGAGCCCCAGACCCAAATCGTGGCCCAACCTACTTACATCAACACTTTGTCATTTTTGCAGACGACTTGAAAGCAATAAATTCAAGACTGAATGCATTATCTTCCCCCAAACCTGCTTCTCCTCTGTATTCTTGATGAACAGAAACATAATCCTCTGTATTGCCCAAACTAGAAACCTCTGATTCATCCCTGACTCTTTCCTTTCCTTATCCCCAAGGTCCCTGGGTTCGAGTGACTATAATTCTTTGTTATTTCTGGAATCCATCGTCTTCCTTTCAGTCTCCAGTCCCTGCCTGGCTTCTGAAGCTCAGCAGCTCCTGCTTCCCCTGGGCAGTGGTCTCTTCTTCTGGCCTCCAGCTTCCCAGCATCCATGCACCCTCCCTCACCCTGTCACCATAGTGATGTTTCTAAAACACTAACCCAATTACCTCACTCCCATTTCTATGACTCCCCAAGACTGTGGAACAAAGTTCAAACTCCCTGGCATGGCAGGCTGGTTCTTCATGCTTAGCGTCCGCCCACCAGGGCCTCCCCACCCTACCCCAGGCCACACCTTCTACCACCTGCCAGTGACACTCAGGGTCCTGCTGTCCTTGTCTCCGCCCTGACAGCCCATGTGCTTTCATATCACTTCCCTCTCTGCTTCCTGTTCTCCAGGCCCCGGTGCCCACGTCCTAGCTCCCTCTGACTGCTGCTGCCTTCTGGACCTTCCTGTGCCATGCCTGGAGGGCACGTTGAGTCTCTCCTGCTTCCCAAAGATCCACTACAATGACCGAGAAAAACGAAGCTAGAATAAATCCACAGCAGCACTGACAAAGAGGGGAAGCTGCATGAGAAGAGAAGGCATACGTAGGAACTTCTGGAAGAAATGAATAGATAGGGTCAGATTGCAGAAACAGCTGATCAGCACACAATGAACATGCAATATACATGAAGAGGGAACCCCTGAAAGTGAGGGCAGGGGCCAGCCCTACAAAGTCAAAAAGGATCCAACGCTTGGAGCAACAGGGACAACTAAGGAGGGCGGGTGATGGGGCAGTCCCAGTTGGTGAATTGAAAGGACATGAACTGGAAACCGACACATGCCCCTGATGACAGTGACAGTTTCATTTTGTGTGTGTTTCTTTCTAAGTCTCAGGGACGACTGAAGAATGAAGTGGGGTGGGGGTAGTGCCCCAGCTAACTTGGAGCAGCACCCACAAATATGGAGAATGGAAAGAAATCCAAGGGGGATGGTTCCTTAAGACCCTCTGCATCCATGCCAGCAACTGTCCCTTTCCTTCTTCTTGTTGACATTGTCCTATAGGCATCAGTGACTTTGTTAGAGATACACAAGTACCTAAAGTCTCCAAGTGGGAGACCAGAAAGCCATTAGCAGGGGAACAATCAGATGGTCTTTCAGGGCTTGCTCAGAGCCCCTTGCCCCAGCAGTTGGCCAATGGGCTCTCTAGCTCCCTGGGCTACTGCCAGGAGCAGACTACACACCAGCTGAGGATAAGACTGTCAGCCATCCCCATCACGAACATTTTACTGGGGACTCTGGCCTGCTGCTCTGTTCTCAGCCCACCCTCCCTGGAAGGAAGCGCCCTTGTCCATGCGTTTTAACTCAGTCTCCACCCCAGGGAGACCTCACCCCTGGAGCCTGGCAGCCATCACTTACCTACCTATTCTGGTACTGGCCTAGAAATCTATACTTGCCCAACTGATATGTGAGAGCTAGAGGAAGACACTTCTAGAACACAGAAGCCACAAGACTGGTATACCCTTTCTGAATAAGGGGTGGAGGTGGAGATGGAGGGAGAAGGCTACAGAGACATGAACCAAAAAATTAATCAGTAAAACAGATTCAAGTAAAGGGAGGATCCAGCATAGAAGAAACAGTTTAATCTAAATAAATGTGTTAGCAATGAGATTTTGAAATTAATGCAAGTATTTTTGGAAGAGTATAACAAAGAAGCAAGACATAATGTAAAAATGTGGGAAGTGGGGAAAATAGGGAGGAGACAATCTAAAAAGCATATTAAAATATTCCTCCTTCTGTCAGAAGTCACATCCCAGCTCTCCACTCCAACACGGACTCAGCAAATCAGAAACTTGTTAAGACCCATTCAACTTCTGGGCTGCTCTTCCTGGGAGGGCAATCCAACCCTACAGCCCTAGACCTAGAATGTGGGATCAGGAGGAAGGGAAACATGGGTGACAGGATTCACTTCCCAGAAAGTAATCATCATCATCATTATCTTCCTGATCATCAACATCATAGCTTGCAGGTTTCCAATCTGAAATTCTAGATGAAAGGAAATTTTGCGAGCACATAAAACCCCAAATTTAGAAGAGTCATAAATAAATCTCTCCTGAAAAAAAAAATGTTCCTCATTTTGTGAGTTAGTGTTTATTTATTGATGTACATATTTTGTTCAGATTTATTTGCAAAAACTTAAAGATAATCAATAGTAGGATAGAAATAGAATGCAGGATTTTGAAACAAACTTGAAAATAAAAAAAATGTAACCAGTAAAACTTAGGGAAAAAAATAGGAAGCCAAACAAAAACCAGGAGATAAAATATTAGGGATGAAATCAAACAAAAGTGACAACAGGCTGGACTTGGTGGCTTATACCTGTAATCCCAATGATTTGGGAGGCCAAGTCAGGAGGATTGCCTAAGGCCAGGAGTTTTAGCCCAGCCTGGGAAATATTGTGAATGACTGTCTCCACATTTTAAAAAATGTAGTCAGGTGTGGTGGCAGAACATGTAGTCCTAGCTACTCCGGAGGCTGAGGTGAGAGGATAGCTTGAGCCCAGTAGTTCAAGGTTGCAGTGAGCTATGATTGTGCCATTGCATTCCAGCCTAAATGACAAAGCAAAACTCTGTCTCTTAAAAGAAGAAGAAGAAGAAGAAGAAGAAGAAGAAGAAGAAGAAGAAAGTGACGACAATAAATGTAACTGAGTAAACTCTCTATTAAAAGAAGAAGAATCTCAAACTGACTAATAGAAGCCAAAATCAGCATTGTCCTGTCTACAAAAGAAACACATAAGCCAAATTGATACAAAATGTGAAAAATAATGGTATAAGCAAAGATATATTGGGAAATGTATGCACATGAGACACAGAGAGAGAATTAAGAGGAAAAAATTGAACCAGAGACAGCAATATTGATATCAGGAGAATTCAAGACAAAAATTACAAAAATAATTTATATTTATAAACATTGTAACCAACTAAAATATACAGTATTAATGAAATTTTATGAATTGAAAGGTAAGTATACAAATATACAGGCTGAAATTCTAGAGTTTAATGAGACCATAGTAATAGTGGGAGGTTTTAGCATACCACTCTTAGAATTGGACAGGTACTCTAAAGTACTTAGAAAATACAATGCTTAAGTTTGGGGCCAGGAGCAGTGGCTCATGCTGTAATCACAACATTTAAGGATGCCAAGGCAGGAAGATTGCACGAGCCTAGGAGTTCGAGACCAGTCTAGCAACACAGCAAGACCTTGTCTCTACAAAAAAATAAAAAAGTTAGCCAGGCATGGTGATGTGTGCCTATAGTCCCAGCTACTCGGGAGTCTGAGGTGGGAGGATCACTTGCCTTGGAGCTTGAGGCTGCGGTGAACTGTGATCATGCCACTGCACTCCAGCCTGGGTGATAGAGTAAGACTCTGACTTAAAAAAAAAAAAAGGTTATTAAAGTGATTTAATGTCTACAATAGAAATTCATACCCAATACATAGAAAAAATTTTCAAATTCTTATGAATTATTTATAAAAATTGGCCGTATATAGGTATATAAACAAATTCTCAACAAAATTTTAAAACATATCAGTGCAATAAAACTAGGAATAATAAGTGAAATTAAATTTATCTACAAATAAAACCATTGCAAACAATTTTTAAAAATTAATTTCTACTTAAAAATTGATAATAAAGGAAACAAGATCTATGAGTTGAAGCCAAAGCTGCACTCAGACGTTTAAATTAAATTATTTTTATTATAAGTAGGAGTTTAAAAAGAATTAACTGAGAGTTTTATTCTGGAAACTAGAAAAGAAACAACAAAGCATCAAAAGAAAGCACAGGGGAAAAAAATTGAAGCATTAGAAAGAAAAAAATAGAATTGATACAGAGAATTGAAACAAGACTCTATTGATTTACTCTTAAGTAAATATTTATTGTGTGACTAATATACATCCAGATACCACAAAGCCACGGAAGATGCTGAGTTGAACAAAACAGAGGTGATCCTGTATTTTTGGAGTTTCTTTGAAAAGATTGTTTTCTTTTTTTAAAAAGGTCTTTTAAGACTGGCAAAAAAAAAAAAAAAGGAGTAAAAAAAAAGAATACAAATACACAATTCTGTAAATAAGAAAGTGGATCTAACTATGTATATACAGGGAAATTTTTAAGGATTTAATATTATAGCTGGCCTTGGTGGCTCAGCCTGTAATCCCAGCACTTTGGGAGGCTGAGGCAAGTGGATTGCCTGAACCCCCAGGTTCGAGACCAGCCGGGGCAACTTGGTGAGACCTTGTCTCTACAGTCAATCAAAAATTAGCCAGGCATGGTAGTGCGCGACTGTAATTCCGGCTACTTGAAAGATTGAGGCAGACGGATTGCCAGAACCCAGCGGGTTGACACTGAGGTGGCTGTGAGTGTGCCACAGCACTCCAGCCTGGACTACAGAGTGAGACTCCAACCCCCCAAAAAAAATAAAAATTTAATATTATGTATAGATTTGTATCAGTAAATTTGAAATTTAGATAAAATGAGCACTTTTCATGACTAATATAAACGGTAAAATAGGTTTAAGAGAGGGCACCAGCCCTAAAAAAAATCAGTAATCACAGACAAAAGTGCAAAAATAATAACATATTTACCACCCAAAAGACCTCAGGCCTGATGGTTTTATGTCAATTCTATCATATAACCAAAGGGCAAATATTTCTTATCTATACTTAGAGATAAAATCCTTTCAAAATAATTTTATGAGACTCATTTAGCCCCGATACTAAAATCTGACAAAGATAACACCAAAATATAGACCAATTTATGAAGTGTAAAAATCCTAAATAAATTATTGAAAATTTCAATGTAAAAATGTATTAAAAGATTAAAAAAATACCATAACTAAGTATTTCAGAAGTTTGGGATTGGTTCAGTGTTAGACATCTGTTAATTTGTATTAATAGTTAAAGAAAAAACTTTAATCTTAATAGATGCCAAAACGTTACCTGGAAAAATTCAAATTCTGTCCCTGATAAAAAACCTTTAGTAGCCATCAGAATAAGGAAAGTTTATTAACTTGAAAAAATTTTATGATAATAAAATCACTGAGCCATCCATCCTTAATGGTGAAATACTAGAAATGCCACTAAAATCAAGAACAAGACAAATTCTGCACTAATCACAACAGCAAAAACATAGGACCAATCCTACTGCCCAGTGAAAGTGGACTGGATAAAGAAAATGGGATACATATACATGATGGACTATTACATGGCCATAAAGAAGAACAAAATCATGGACTTTGCAGCAAATTGGATGGAGTTGGAGACCAGCATATTAAGTGAACTATCACAGAAACAAATAACAGAATACCACACATTCTCACGCATAACATCAGTCACATTAGCACAAAGGTAGGCTGGCAGCTGCTGGGCACTGCTAGGAGAGGGAGAAAGGGAAGAGGATGGGGGCCATGACAATACAAAGGGTACCTGGTCCACTACCAAGAGGAATGAAGGCCAGTTGGAAGCCCAAACTTCACCTGTATGCAGACTACTTATGTAGTGAGCCCTCACTTGTAACCCATATCTCTATAATAAAACAAAAATGTAAAAAGAACAAGACAAAGACATTCACCATCACTGCTGTTATTTATCATTGTTCTGAAGATTCTAGCCAAAACAATGACAGAACCAAGGAAAGAACTACGTATAGTAAACACCAAGGGAAAAATTGCCATTGTAGTGGATAATGTGAGGAACTGAAATATCCAAGAGAATCATCTATCAAGTATGTAAACATCAAGGGAGTTCTATGAGGCAGCCAGATTAAATTTATATAAAAAACAAAAATCAGTAGGCTTCCTATCTACCAGCAAAAACCTATTAGAAAATGAAGTTAATAAAATCATTCAAAGAGCATGTTTAACTACAAAATAGCTAGTAATAAATTTAAAAAGAAATGCACAAGCTATAAATTATATAGTTTTTATATAATTCTTGGATGGGTAGATTCAATTGTGTAAAACATGTCAATTTCCAAATTTCTCCATTAATTTAATTCCAATAAAAAGTCCAATGAGATTTTAACATTTGAATGTGAAAAAAATCAGTTTTAATTTTGTAAAAGAATAATAATAAGAGGGAATTTATTCTACAAGATATCAAAAAGTATTATAAAGCCACAGTAATGAGAATTGTATGATAGAGGTACAGAAAAAGAAAAATTGATTAATAGACAATCATAGAGGTGTAAAAATAGGAACATCTATGTATATTTGAGAACTAAGTATAAATAATCATAATTATAGGGGAAGGGTATCTTTTTAAATAAATGAGATCAGAATATTTGGATTACCATTCAAAAAAATTAGTATCTATAATTACTTGGCACCACATAAAAATTTCAGGCCAATTGAGTAATTAAATATAAAACATCTTACCATAAAAACATTGGAGAAAATTTACATAATCTTTCCATTTGAAATACCTTTTAAAGCATAACTTAAAACCTAAAGGTTACAACATAAAATGTTGTTAGATCTTATTAAATCTGATTTTATTAAAGACTTCTGTCCAGCAAAAGATCTAACTAAATGGAAAAAACAAATACAAAACTATATTTGTAATATAAGTACCTGAAAAACTCACTAATATTCACAATATATAAAGAACTTTTACAAAATATTGATTACTCATAGAGAAATGGGCAAAGATTATGATGAGCAATTCATAGAGGTCAGTGCTCAATTTCATAAATAATTGAAGAAATTCAAATTCAAATACAAATTTATCAGTTTGACAGAAATGGTTAAGAGTGCAGTTATCCCATATTGCTGTGAGTTCAAGTATAAGTGGAAACAAATTATCAAGGTGGATTAAGTTTACAGTGTCTATCCCTTCTACTCAGCAGTTCCATTCCTGGGAACTCAACCCATGAAAATATTTACATAAGTTCTCCCAAAGCCATATGTAAGAATGTTTGTTGCAGTATGGTTTGTAAAAATGAAAAATTGGAAACAATATAAGGTTCATCAGTTGGGGTCTGATTAAATTAATTATAGTAAGATGAAGCATCAAACTGTACAAATGTATACAAGGAGGGTGAGGAATTGAGAAAGAAAAAATCTGGCAGCAACATTAAGTCCTTAATTTTGTAGCCCAGAGGCCATACTCCATTTGAACAGTAGGAAAGAACTTGAAGATCTTCTAAGTTTAGCTTATTTAACGGAGGAGGGGTCTAGTACCCGACCAGTGATGACAGTGATGGACAAATGATGGACAATTGTCCATCTACTATTTGAAGTCCTTGGACAGAAACCCTGGCTATGAAGCGTCTTATGTACAGCAAATCTGATTCTGAAACCTACTAGTCCTAAGAGAGCAGCTAAGGAGACAGGGAAAGATGGATGGGAGCCAGAGGGGGCAGAGTTCAATGCAATGTAAAACACTTCAGGGTCACCAAAAGATGGATGAGGTTGCCCCTTCACTGAAGGTGCACTGGTAGGATCGCTGCTGGAGAAGTACGGCAGGAGGAATGTTTTATTAATAGGCTTGATTAATTAACTACCAAGCTCACTTCCAGAAAGAAGATCGCATGAGCCTATGGTTCTACTCAGTGGATCCTGTTTTGCCCTTTGGAGAAACACAGATCTAGTCTGATCCCTCTCCCCTTAAAACCCTTCAGATATTTGGAGAGAGCCCACCAGTTCACTTTTAGCCTTCCCTTCTTCAGGCTTTACATCTCTATTCTCATTCTCTCTCTCTCCCCCCCCTTCCTCCCTCCCTCCCTCCCTCTGTCTCTCACTCTCCCTCTCCTTCCCTCCCTCCCTCTCATTAGCCACTTCTCATATATTATGACATCTTGACTCTTTCTACTCCTGTTCACCTTCCTCTGGTCACTTTGTAAAAAGCTTAAACTATGGAACTGAGAATTTATCTAAGAGTTCCAGCTGTGGTTTGACCAATGTAGAATACAGTGAGATTTTGACTTTCCTTGTTTGGGACATATAGTTCCTGTTTGTAAAGTCCTAAGATACTTTGTTAACAGCCATTTTACATAGCTGGATCATATTCAGCTGAATGATAGATTCACATAAAGAATGTTTCAGGCCGGGCTCGGTGGCTCAGCCTGTAATCTCGCGCTTTGGGAGGCCGAGGTGAGTGAATTGCCTGAGCCCGCGGGTTCGAGACCCGCTTGGCCAACTTGGTGAGACCTCATCTCTACAATAAATCAAAAAAATTAGCCGGACGTGGTAGCGCGCGCCTGTAGTTCCAGCTACTTGGAAGGCTGAGGTGAAAGGATCGCCAGAGCCCAGCAGGTAGAGGCTGTGGTGGCCGGGAGCGGCCACTGCACTTCAGTCTGGGCGACTGAGTGAGACTCCAACTCAAAAAAAAAAAAAAAGAAAGAATGTTGCAAATTATTCTGAGGTTATGTGTGGCACAACTCTAGGGGGCTCTATTTACAACGTATTGTAGATTTACATATTTCTTTCAATAATTTTCCAGCAGATGGACAATAAAGTTTCTGAGAGAAGTGGTACCTTTTCTAATTTAAACAAAAACTTTCCATGGGCTAGCAGTGGCCCTGGTTAATAAGCAATATTTTTAATATAAATGTACTATCCTTTTTTTTTTTTTTTAGTTAGAGTCTCACTCTGTCACCCAGGCTGGAGTGCAGTTGCATGCTCATGGCCACCACAGCCTCGACCTGCTGCGCTCAGGTGATCCTTCCTCCTCAGCCTTCCAAGTAGCTGGAACTACAGGCGTGTGCCACCACGCCTGGCTAATTTTTTTTTGGATTTATTGTAGAGACAAGGTCTTGCCGTGTTGCCCAGGCTGGTCTCGAACCACTGGACTCAGGCAATCCTCTCACCTCAGCCTCCCAAAGCGCGGGGATTATAGGCTCGAGCCACCATGTCCAGCTTAAATGTGCTGTATTTATGGCAGACTTTCCACTATCTATCTCTCCCCCTCTTCCTAACAACTCTAATTTTGCTCAGATATCCACACCTCCCCCATGTTACTTTGGGGAAGGCAATCCCATACCACACAAGAGGTAGATCTGCATCCCTCTAAATCAGGGTTTCTCAGTCTTGAACTATTGACATTTGAGGCCAGATGATTCTTTATTGTAGGGTTATCCTGTACATTAGATGATACTTAGTGACATCCCTGGCCTCTCTCTACCCACTGAATGCCAGAAGAATACCCACTACCTCACCAATTGTGACAACCAAAAATGTCTCCAGCCATTGCCAAATATCACCTGGGGGCAAAATTGTCCTGGTTAAGAGCCATTAACCTAGAGTACCTCAGAGCAATAAAGCTTTCACTTCCACAGCTGCTTTCTTCTGTATCCTTGTTATAGGAGATGATATATTGCCTTATCCATCTTGAATCAGGTATTTTTGTTACTTGCAGCCAAAAGCATCCCTATCTAATGCAAGGAATTACTGCTAACTCACATCTACACCTCCTGTGCTTATGTTGTTGCTTTTTAAAAAATGCCTGAATGAAAAACTTCACTCTGTCTCCATTCACTTTGTTATTGTTAATTTTAGCCCAAGTTTCAGTTTATCAAAAGACTTTGGAATCCCAATTTTGTCATCCAAATTATTAGCTATCCCTTGCAGTTTGGCATCATTTGTAAATCTGATAAACATGTCATGAATACTTTTGTGTGAGCTGCTGATTAGAAAATATTGCGTCAATATCCTTTAGGTTTAGTTGTTCAGCCAGTTACAAATTCACCAGTATCCAATCACATTTCTCCATCTTATCTACTAAGAATCCAAGAGAAGTTTCTTCACATGGCTCACTAAAGTTTCTTCAAGTGCTCATGATGCTTCCTGATCCTTAACTCAGATAATCAAGTAGAAAATACTAGGTTATTTGGCTTGAGCTGTTCCTTAAGAACCCATGTTTATGCATGGTAACTTAGTGTGCAGGAACCGTCTACTCATTAGTTTATAAGAGATGTCACACTTACCAGTTTGCAATTTCCACATGCCATTCATCTTGCCTAGTGGAAAGTATTTAATATTCATTGGTCTTCCATGTTGTGGCCCATTTCTAGTTCTCTGTGACTTCACAAACATTACCAACGAAGGTCTAGTAATCACATTTTCAGTGATATTTGGTACTCTAAGACTTAACTCATTCAAGACGTGAATTCATGTAAAGCAACCTCTTGTGTAAAAGAATTTAAATACAGGGCCCTATATACTTAATCAAATGCTACAGATGCAAAGGAGTGTCTATTAAACACAAGGGTTATGGGTCAGGAATAAGAAACACCATAAAGAGAAGTCTCTGCATCCAAAACAAATAGCTAGGATGCTTGGAAGTGAGCATCTGGGAGATGAGCTGAAGTAACAATGACAAGAAGCGAAGCAAAGGGACCATACTCAGTGGTTCTCCTTGACTGTGGGAAACAGGCCACATCACAGAGATGCATTCTCCTCCAGGTTTAGGGCAGAGGCAGGGGAGGGATTTTGCGTGTTGAGGCTGATCAGGAGGTCTCAGTGCCTCTTTGCTGCTTAAACACCGAATGTTGGCGATGTGCACCATGGTGGGGTAATGACCTCTCAGTCCGCACCAAGAGAATGCAGGTATCCATGGTCTGCCGTAGGAGGAATAGATCTGTTGTCATTCCCAGACTGGGCTCTCATTCCCCACCTGGGAAGCGGTTAAGCTGGCTGGAGCCCAGACTGATTGGGTTCAAATAAAGGGGCTCCCAGTTATTAGCCATGGGACATTGGGCAACCACTCAACCTCTCTGAATTTGATTCTCTTTGCTGGAAAACGAGATGGAATGTCTGCAGCATTTGGTGTGATGTTGCTCTTAAACCACCAGTTTTTGGTGTGATGTTGCTCGTAAACTACCTGCTTCGGAAATATCCTTTTTGCAGAGGCTGTCATGGGAAGAGAGGTCAAGGCATCCTAGGCTTGATCCTCAAAACAAAAAATTGGTCTGGAGTTTATATAGTCCTGATGAAAAGGGTTGAAGTGGGAACAGAACTGTGATTTCAAAAGCTCAAGTGACTTCCTTTGTTGCTGGAGATAGATTATTGGATTCATTCTTGGGCAATGGCCCTTCTGACTAAGCAAAGCAAAGGCAATGGATCTCCAAAGAGCTAAGTTTCTCTGCATAACACTGTTAACTGGTTATCTTGATGAAGGTGGTGGGGGGGGTGGGCAGAGTTGCATTACTGCAGATAGATTTACTTCCTTTAAATAAATGCCTCTTTCACAACTACTAGAGTAGGCTATCTCACTTGGTACGGTATTGTTTGTTCTCAGGCGGTGTTTCTATGTTACTCTTCAAACATTTGGTCACAGGTCTTGGAGGGGACCATAAAGATGACAGAAAGCCTGCACAGGCCTGGTCAACGCAGTTGCCAGAGAGAAGATGAAAAAGAAATGGTTTTGGCCTAACTTGGACCGTTAATAGGTCACAGATGGTATTTTTCAAGACTACATAAGCTAGAGTTTGGGAACTTGATTTGTAACTTTGGGCTCAGATATCTTTTAAGGGCCAAAGGGCAAGAGTGTATTCCCGTGGCTGGGGCTTCTTGAAGGAAACGGATTTTCCATTGTCAATCATGCTTGTAGAAGGTTAATCATAGGACTGGAAAATAAAAACTTGGAAGATGGGCCTTGGAATTAAGTGAGGAAAAACTGCCTCTTGTCTGTAGGCCTTAGATTATGACTCAGTTGGATCTGGCATTGGCTGTCACACTCAAGAACACTTCTTTTGGGGTGAACCCAGTGATAAGCAGAAGCCTAAGGCAAGCAAGGCAGCAAGGCAGGCCAGAGTCCAGGAAAAGAGGAGGGCAGCAGCAGCTCCCCATGAAGGGGCCTAGGCCTGTGGACTCTGAGGGCAGACATCTAGAATATTCAGTGTAAACGCTTTCTATGGTCATCCTGCCTGTCACGGCCTACCTTTCTGCCAACTTGTGTTTAATTCCACATCCCAGTCTCATGTCAGGAAGCTGTTCTTCCCCACACTTGGAGATGGGTGTACCAGGAGAACAGGAGCATCTAGAGAGAAATTGACCTTGAGCCTACAAAAAGCAACACTGGGAAAAGCAAGCTGTTCTAGAGCTAGGTGATGCCCTGAGGTGGCAAGAACATAGGAGGCATTTGGTGGACACACCAACGCTCCTCAGGAAGTCCAGGCAGAGCAGGCAACAGACAGGAGCTCAGACTTCTGTGAATTCAGGATTAAAAGAAAGTGTGTTTCGTAAATGGTTAAAGCCTGGGGTACAAGGGTATGTAACTGGATCATTGTCTGGTTGTATGTCTTTATGCAAGTTAACTTATCTTTCCAGATTTCAGTTTCTCCATCTGAGAAATGGGGGTAATAATGGTGACTGTCTCCTAGGATTCTTGTTAAGATTAAATGAGCCATGGTAATAAATCAATGCACAGTAGCTGTTGATCTTAACATTACTAATCCCAGGTGTGCTGGGAAAGGTGAATTAGTGCACTAAGCCAACAATTATTATAACTGATTGCTAAAATGCACTCAAGGTGCATAGATAGGACTGCTGTATAAAGAAGAGGATTTCTCAGCTTATCACTGACTCAGAGATGAGGAAATCCCACTGGAAACTCTCTGGCTGCCTCTTCCTCTGTCAACCCATGGAACTGAGTCCTGCAGCAGTATTTCCAAGATTTGAGTCTCACCTTCCCGGAAAACCTTACAGAAGCCCAGAGAAGACTCAAATGAAAGAGGTGACCCAGCGAACTCTGCCAGAAGTGGGTACTTAAAATTTTGTGCCAAGTTGCCTTGACCCATTCTCCTCCAGCTCAGCTTTGTCAATAGACAGTCACATCTGACCCTGAGCGTCATGTCGACCCAAAAGTTTTTCCTAGCCCTTCCTGCCTGTGGCTTCAAGCTCTTTCCAGCCAGGCTGCCTGTGGGATTCCCTTGGGCACCCTGGCTCCAGCCATATGGCCCTGATTGCTGCCCCCAGAGCTGCTCCTTCCCCAGCCTTAGTGGCTTCCTTCATGGGGTAACTGCTTTCTGGACGTTTCTGCACACCTGTATCCCCAAAGAGGCCGAGTTAAGAACGTGTGCTTACCTTTGTCATATAGTTATGTAAAACCTCAGATTTCTTGTCTTTTTTCCCACTGGCACATATGTGGTTTAGGGGGAATAGACCATGTCTTCTTCCTTCATTTGTTCCTGTTTCTGACTCAGCATTTATTCCTATCTCAGCATAGTATACATTCTTTAAATATGTGCTAGATAAATTCATAAGTGAGATGAACTCAACTATAGAGGAGTCAAAATAGAAAATGTATGCCTTGATAAATTCTTTCAAGCATTGGCTGAGCACCTACTGTCTGCCAGATACCCCTCCAGGCACTGGAGACATAAACAATAAACCCAGTCACCTCCTGGTCCATACGCATCCCAGTAGGGGACAGGAGGGACATGAGCATATGGCGTAAGCTCAGTTGACTGTACGTATTATGAAAAAAAACAACAAGGAGAGACAAGGCAAGCAATGATTATTGCACTGCACCTTTTTGGTTCTATAGGGTACCTGCATAATGAATGTTTGTATACCTAACCCTGAACCATATCCCAC
Organism: Tarsius wallacei; assembly: GCA_963574415.1. Classification (NCBI taxonomy): domain Eukaryota; kingdom Metazoa; phylum Chordata; class Mammalia; order Primates; family Tarsiidae; genus Tarsius; species Tarsius wallacei. Next base: position 204,895 of record CAUYQG010038720.1, on the reverse strand, counting down.
ATCTTTAATAAAGAAATTTTAAAAACCATGCTAAATAAAATAATACAGGGAACATTTTGAAGCCACATTTTTTTTTTGGTAAAAATCTGTAAATATTAAAAATACAAGAAAAAGGAATAAAACAATGCAATTATGTTTTGGAAGCAAGTAACGGGGTTTATAAAATCATTTTTTAAAAAGTCTGAAATCATTAGAAAGATAGAAGAAAAATAACAAAATTATTAATTTTTTTCATAAAATAACTACAAAGCTACTATTTGATCTTTGTCTTTTAATATTATTTAAGTCCTTTATACATATACACAGTTAATTTTATATGAAGAATAAATGTGGGTTTTTTTTGCTTATTTGGCATCTTTTTCCCTTTCTCATCTCCTCCTTTCAATAGCCCCCGAACTCATGTTCACAAACTGGTATGTTGTGGGGATCTAGTATGTAAATTTCATATTTTTCTCCATGCAGATGTGATTATTTATAGTGCATGGGCATAAACACACACACACACACACACACACACACACACCTCTCATATACATAACAAGATTTTTTTGTTGCTCTGTTTTTTCAATAAAACTATAAAGAAAGGATATTATTTACCCTTTTCTATATCTTGTTCAATGAAACCTCAGGTAATCCCTCAAGGCAAAATGTGTATCTCTAGCCCCATTTTTTTTTTTTGAGTTGGAGTCTCACTCTGTCGCCCAGACCGGAGTGCAGTGGCTGCTCCTGGCCACCGCAGCCTCGACCTGCTGGGCTCCGGCGATCCTTCTGCCTCAGCCTTCCAGTAGCTGGAGCTACAGGCGCTCACTACCATGCCCGGCTAATTTTTTGATTTATTGTAGAGATGAGGTCTCACCAAGTTGCCCAGGCGGGTCTCGAACTCGCGGGCTCAGGCAATCCACTCACCTCAGCCTCCCAAAGCACGGGATTACAGGCTGAGCCACCGAGCCCAGCTATCTAGTCCCATTTTTAAGAAACAGCTAAATAATATTCTATGCTATGGCTGAACTACATTTTCTTAGCCATTCTCTGATTTATAGGCATTAATTTTACTTCCAGTTTTTTCCCCCACAATAACAATGCTGCAATAAATGCTCATAAATATATAATCCTTATATATTCGTGTTATGGCTAGATTCCCAGAAGTGAAATTATTAGGTTACAGACATGCATATATACATGTATATGTATATAAATTTTATAGGTACTTGCAGGTTACTTTTCATGAAAACCATACCATTTCACATTGCCACCAACAAGTTGCTGGTGAGTTCCTTTGCCTCCATGTCTTCTCCAGGAATAGGTGTTGTTGCCTATCTACTAGTGATTTAGATTTTGCATTTGGGTTTTGGTAACTTGATGAATATAGTTTTTAAATAAATTCATCATTTGTCTTTCTTTGCATCTGTCTTCATAAAACTAGCTGGATGTACTTATTCTTTTTTTATTATTTGAAAAAGTTTGTATAACACTGATGTTATTTTTTCCTTAGATGTTTGGTGAAAACTTCGTTGTTGGAAAGCTTCAAATTGTAGATTCAGTGTTTAAAATATATGTAGTACCATTAGGATGTTCTATTTCTTCTTTTGTCCACTTTGGTAAGTTATGTTATCTAGCAAGTTGTTTAAGTGAAGTTAATCTTTTGGGCATAAAGTTGTTCATGATCTCATGATCTTCCCAATGCCAATAGAAGTTGTGCTCAGACAGCTTAAAGGAGATACAGCTAAGTTATAATAAAGTACCTTTAATCACTGAATTAATATTTTGTATACCTCACTTTTTTCTAAGTTTTGGTAAAGATTTATGAATTTTTATTGGTCTTTCAAAGAATGAACTCTTATTTTCTCAATTATATGTTTACTTTCTCTTTCATTGCTTTCTGCTCTCATCTCAATACTTCTTTCCTTTTACCTTTTTTTTTTTTAATAGAAACATGATCTTGCTATGTTGCCCAAGCTGCTCTTGAACTCCTGGGCTTAGGCAGTGCTCCTGCCTCAGCCTCCCAAAGTGCTGGGATTACAGGCGTTAGCCACCGTGCCCAGCCTCTTTTACTTTTTTAAATCTAATTTTCTTTCCTTTTTCTAAACTTTTGAGATGAGTACTTAGGCACCTAATTTTCAAATTTTTCTTCTTTGTTAGTATATGCATTAAAACTATCACTTTCTCTTAAAGCACAATTATAGCTGCATTTCACAAATTGTGATGCATCATATCTTCATTACACAGTTAACTTTTTTCTAATTTTCATTGTTATTTCTTTTTTGGGTCCATGAGTTATTTAGATACATTTATCTTAATTTCTCAGCATATAGGGTTTTTTTTCTACTTATCTTTTTGTTATTGATTTTAAACTTAACTCCACCATAGTCAAGAACATAATCTGTTTTAGTCTGTTTTTTTGAAATTTATTGAAGTCGCCTTATGGCCCAGCATTTTTGGAAAATATTCCATATGATCTTTTAAAAATGTGAATTCTAAAATTCTTTGATATACATCATCAAGTAGGTTGTGTTTTTTAGTCACATTTTCATACTTTCTGAATTTTTACTAATTTTTGTCTACTTACTTCATCAGTGACTGAGGGAAGAGTATTAAAATTTCCAAGTCACTATTGAAATTATTTATTTTTCATTGTGGTTTTGTCAATTTCTGCCTTATATTTTCTGAGGCTAATTATTACCTGTTTACAAATTTAGAATTATTATATCTTGCTGCTGTATTGACCCTTTGATTATTATGAAATGTCTATAGAGAATAGTTTTTACCTTGAAGTCTATATTTTTCCTGTTAGCTATACCAACTTTTGGTTAACTTGCATGATATATCATTTTTCCATTTCTTTACTTTCAGTATTCTTTTGTTCTTATTTTAAGGTCTGTCTCTTATAAGAAACACATTGTTGCTGCTGCTGTGGTTTTTAAATTTAGTCTTATAGTCACTGACTTTTGATTAAAGTTTTTAGTTCACTTACATCTAATCTAATTACTGATATATGGGGATGTATAGTTACCATATTACTATTTGTTTTTTACTCATGCCAACTGTTCTGCTTTTGTTCACTCAACTTTATTGTCTTCTTTTGCATTAAACAAACAGTTTTTTTAAAAAATTCCATTTTCTCTTTTTCAGCTTTTTTGGTACACGTTCACTTATTATTCTTTTAGTAGATAGAAAATCAGCAAGGATCTAGAAGACTTTGACTATTACCACATATATTATCGCTAGAGATTACCATATATATTATTGATCTATTTCAGGCAATGTAAGGGCCCTAAAGATCTCCCTTTCTGGCTTTGTCTTATTGATCCCATGGATTTTAATTGCACATATGTTTTATACTCCACAAGACTTTAGTATTTCTGTTATGTAGAGCTAATATTTACCTAGATGTGACTCTGCCTATAATCCCAGCACTTTGGGAGACTGAGGCAAGTGGATTGCCTGAGCCCGCGAGTTCGAGACCAGACAGGGCAACTTGGCAAGAATTCGTCTCTACAATAAATCAAAAATTAGCCAGGCATGGTAGTGCGTGCCTGTAGTTCCATCTACTTGGAAGGCTGAGGTGGAAGGATTGCTGGAACCCAGCGGGTCGACTCTGGGTTGGCTGTGAGTGTGCCACTGCACTCCAGCCTGAATGACAGAATGAGACTCCAACTCAAAAAAAAATTTTCCTAGATGAATCCCCATATTTATTTCCCTGAAGTTAATTTGCCTTTCTACTTTGAATTGCTTAAGATTTTTTTCTTTGATTTTCATTCTTGGCAGTCTTACTAAACCTACATAGGTGTGTTTTTTCTTTGTAGCTATCATTCCTGGAGTTCACAGTGATTCTTGATTCTTTCATTTGTTTTCTTACAAAATTGCTTCTGCTCTGCCTCTTTTTCCTTTCCTTCTGGGTCTCTGATTACTTGCACGTTATAGCTTTTCACTGGGTTCCATATGTCTCTTATGTTCTTTTCTGCATTTTCTATCTTCTTTTTTTCTCTCCATGATTCAATCCAGACTTTTCTATTCATATATATTTCTGTGTACTAAAGCTCTTTTCAACTTGGCTCAGTCTGCTTGTAAACATATCTACTGAGTTTTAAATTTCAGTTATTGTGCTTTTCCATCTAATAGGGTGCTTAATGTATGTAAAGTTAGTAAAATAACTAAAACATAAAGGGAGAAGGATAAAGAGACCTATATAGTACATTCCACTTGAAATCGTAAAATATTGATTTTAAGAACACCATGAAAAGTTAAGCATGTTTATTATAACCCTATGGCAACTACTTAAGCAACAGCACAAAAGGATGTATTCAAAACACAATAGACTCATTAAAGTATAATATTTTTTAAAGTTTAACTAACTTAAAAGAAGGCAGGAAAGGGAAGCAGAAGAATAAAAAGTGAGAAAACAAACATAAACTGATAATAATTGTTAAAACCAAATATATCAATAATTAAATCAAGTATAAATTGCTTTAAATGTAACAATTAAGGCACAGCAATTATAACAATAGATTAAAAGTCATATGCTCTCTATGAATTATTCATGTCAAAGATAATAATATAAGCAGGTTAAAAGTAGAAAGATGAAAAAGTAGAAAGAAGGGAAACCATTTAAACAACAATCAAAAGACAGTCAAAGACTCTTTTTTTTGAGTTGGAGTCTTACTTTGTTGCCCAGGCTGGAGTACAGTGTCACTCTCACGGCCACTCCAGCCTTGACCTGCTGGGCTTAGGCAACCCTTCCACCTCAGCCTTCCAAGTGACTGGAACTACAGATGCATGCCACCATGCCCAGGTAATTTTTGTGATTTATTGTACAGACGAGATCTCACCAAGTTGCCCAGGCTGGTCCTGACCCCCCAGGCTCAGGCAATACTCTTGCCTCAGTTCCCCAAGTGCCAGGATTACAGGCTGAGCCACGTGTCTGACCTTAAAGAATTTTTAATAATACCAGGCATAGTAGGCTTCAGTGCAAAGAAAGTTACCTGGAATTATGACTGGCTTTATATAATGGTAAAATGGTCAATTCATCAAGAAGACATACCAATCCTAAATGCATGTATACTTAACAATAGAGGTTCAAAACAAAGCGGAAATTAATGTAACTGAAAGGAAAAATAGATAAATCCAGAATTATTGTTAGAGACTTCAACACTCTTCTCTGAGAAATTTATAGAACTAATAGATAGAAAAACCAGTAAGCACATAAAAGGACTGAACAATAACATCAACTGACTATTTAATTAATTTATAAAATGCATCATGGAACAATAACGGTGTTCATATTCTTTTCAAGTGCTCATAGAACACTTGCTAAAATGGACGTATCCTAGATCAGATAATAAAGCTTGACAAATTTAAAGAATTGAAATCATATAAAATGTGTTGTTTGGCAATATGGAATTAACTAGAAAGAAATACTAGAAAGATAAAAGGAAAATCTCCAAAACCATGTAAATTAAACAACATACTTTTAAATAATACATGAGTTAAACAAAAAAGTCTCAAAGGATATTAAAAACATTTTGAAATGAAGCAAAATAAAAATGCAACCGAAAAATCTGTGGAATGCAACCAAAGCCATGTTTAGAGGAAAATTAATTGCCTTATGTGCCTATATTACAAAAGAAGAACATTCTCAAATTAATAGTCTAAGCTTGCACATTAATACACTAGAAAATAAAGAGCAAAACGATTTTAGTATAAGCAGAAATAAAAACATAATAAAGACAAAAGCAGAACATCCCCAAAAGACCACACCATCTCTTCAGCAATGGACACTAACCTAAATGAAATCTTTGAAATTCCAGGTATAGAATGCAAAGCATTGATTATACAATTGCTCAATGAGATCCAAGAGAAAGTTAAAAACCAAAATAAAGAAATAAACAACAACTATTAAGGACAATAATGAAAAGTTTTCTGAAGAGAAAGACACACACACACATACACACTCACAAAAGTTGAACTTCTGGAAATAAAAAGACTCATTTAGGGAAGTACAAAATGCAAAGGAAAGTTTTAACAGTATACTAGAACAAAAGAAAAAACTCAGAACTTGAAGATGAGGCTTTCAAAATAACCCAATCAGACAACAATAAAGAAAAAAGAACCAAGAAAATAAAGCAAAGTCTCCAAGAAATGTGGGATTATGTAAAAGGTTCAAATCTAAGAATCGTAGGTGTTCCTGAGGAAGAAGAGAAAGCCACAGGTTTGGGAAATGTATTTGAGGAAATAATTGAGGAAAACTTTCCTGGACTTGCCAGAGACTTAAACATCGAAACCTATCACATTTACAGCAGACTTCTCAAAAGAAACTCTACAAACCAAGAGGGATTTTAGGGCCTTATCTTCAATCACCTTAAGCATAGTAACTGTCAGCCAAGGATTTTGTATTCTGCAAAACTACGTTTCATAAATGAAGGGGAAATAAAGTATTTATTAGACAAGCAAATGCTGAAGGAATTTGTCACCACTAGACTGGCTCTACAAGAAATACCCAAAGGAATTCTAAACTTTGGAGCAAAAGGTCAAAATACATGAGTAGAAAAACACTGAGCTTATAGAATACCAGCACAATGTAGAAAACAAATCAGCCAGGTAACAATCAGAAACAGTACCTTACATGTCATTATTAACCCTAAATGTAAATGGTCTCAGTGGCCTACTTAAAAGATATAGATTGGCAGAATAGATAAACAACACAATCCAAATATCTGCTGCCTTAAAAAGACCCACTTAACATACAAAGACCCCTACAGACTCAAGATAAAGGGGTGGAAAAATATTCCACACAAATGGAAATAAAAAATGAGCAGGAGTAGGCATTCTCTTATTGGATAAAACAGACTTTAACAGCAGTGAAAAAAGACAAAGAAAGTTATATAATAATAAAGAGATCAATCAAACATGAAGATATAACAATTTCAAAAATATATGCACCTAACATCAGAGCCCCCAGTTTTATAAAACAAATTCTACTAGACCTAAGAAAAGAGATACAGAGTAATACAATAATAGTGGGAGACTTCAACACTCCACTGACAGCCATAGCCAGATCATCAAAGCATAAAGTCAACAAAGAAACATTGAAATTAAACTGGACTCTAGAGCAAATGGATATAACAGACATCTACAGAACATTCTACCTCCAAACTACAGAATTACATTCTTCTCATCAGCACATGGAACATCCTCCAAGATAGACCATATGATAGGCCACAAGTCAAGTCTCAAAAAATTTAAAAATAATCTGAATCATATCGAGCACTTTTCTAGACCTCAGTGGAATAAAAATAATGATCAATCCTAAGAACTCTCAACATCACACAAATACATCCTGAATGATCTTTGGGTCAACAATGAAATCAAGATGGAAATTTAAAAATTCCTCCAAATAAATGACAAAAATAGCACAAATCATCAAAACCTATGGGATACAGCCAAAGTGGTGCTCAGAGAAAAATGTATAGTACTTAGGGTCTACATTAAAAAGACTGAAAGATCACATATTGACAACTTAACATCACACCTCAACAAACTAGAAAAACAGGAAAAAACCAAATCCAAAGCTAGCAGAAGGAAAGAAATAACAACAGAGTGAAACTAAAAAAAAAAATTGAAACAAAAAAGAAAAAAAAAGGAGTAATGAAACAAAAAATGGACTCTTTAAAAAGATAAACAAAACTGATATACCACTAGCTAGATTAATTAGGAAAATGAAGAAAAGATTTAAATTAATTCAATCAAAAATGAAAAATGAATACAGTACAATTGATACCACCAAAATACAAAAGACCATCCAAGATTATTATGGACACCTCTATGCAAACAAACTAAGCAATCTAAAGGAAATGGATAAATTCTTGGAAACATAACAACTCTCCTACTTTGAATCAGGAAAAAATGGAAACCCTGAATAATGAGTACCAAGATTGAATCAGTAATTAAAAGTCTTCCAACAATAAAAGTCCAAAACCTGATGAACTCACAGCTGAATTCTCCCAGACTTTCAAAAAGGTTGGGTAACAATCCTACTGAAGCTATTCCATAAGACTAAAAAGAAGGGAATTCTCCCTGACTCATTCCACAAAGCCAGTATCATCCTAATATCAAAGTCAGGAAAAGACACAACAAAAAAAGAAAACTATAGATCAATATCCCTGATGAACATGGTTGCAAAAATCCTCAACAAAATACTAGCAAACCAAATCTGACAGCATGTCATAAATAAATAAATAAATAAATCTATTATGATTAAGTGGGTTTCATCTCAGGGATGCAAGGATGGTTCAACACTCACAAGTCAATAAATATGATTCAACATATAAATAGAATTAGAAACAAAAATCATATAATTTCAACAGATGTAGCAAAAGCATTTGATAAAATCCAGCATCCTTTCATGATAAAAATCCTCAGCAAAATAGGTATAGAGGAAACATTACTCAAAATAATAAAAGCCATATATGACAAACCCACAGCCAACATCATCCTAAATGTTGAAAGCATTTCCCCTCAAAACTGGAACAAGACAAGTATGCCCACTTTTACCACTTTTATTCAACATAGTACTGGAAGTCCTATCCATAGCAATCAGGCAAGAGAAAAAAATAAAGGATATCCAAACTGGCAAAGAAGAAATCAAACTATCTCTGTATGCCTATGATACTATATTATACCTAGGAAATCCTAAAGACTCCTCCAAAAGTCCTTGAATCTGATGAATGAATTCAGTAAAGTCTCAGGATACATAATCAGCACACACAAATCAGTAGCACAGCTATGCACCAATAATGTCCAAACTGAGAATCAAGTTAAGAACTCAATACCATTTATAATAGCTGTCAAAAAATTAAACTATCTAGGAATATATTTAAACAAGAAGAGGGGAAGATTTCTACTACTAGTACTATAAAATACTGATGAAAAAAATTGTAGAGGACACAAACAAATGGAAAAACATCTCATGCTCATGGATGAGAAGAATCAACATTGTTAAAATGGCCATATCATTCAAAGTAATCTACAGATTCAGCACAATCCTTGTCAAACAACCGATGTCCTTTTTCACAGAATTAGAAAAAACAATTTTAAAATTCATAAGGAATCAAAAGACAGCCAGAATAGCCAAAGGTACCCTAAGCAAAAAGAACAAAGCTGGAGGCATCACATTTCCTGATTTTGTATTATATTACAACGTTATAGTAACCAAAACAACAGCATGGTATTAGAACAAGAGCCAACACATGGGCCAATGGAACAGAATAAAGAATCTTGAGATAAGCCCAAGTACCTACAACCAACTGATCTTCAACAAAGCAGGCAGAAATATACATGGGGGTAATGACAACATCTTCAACAAATGGTGCTGGGAAAATTGGATCACTACAAGCAAAAAGCTGAAACGTGATCTCTGTCTTTCACCATGTAAAAAAATGAACTCAAGATGGATTAAAGACTTAAATATCAGACCTGAAAACCATAAATATCCTAGAAGAATACCTAGGAAAAACTCTTCTGAACATTGGCCTAGGCAAAGAATTTATAGCTATGATCCCTAAAACAAAAATAAACAAGTAAGACTTAATAAAACTAAATTAAACTAAAAAGTTTCTGCACAGCAAAAGAAATAATCAACGGAGGTAATCTACAGACTGGGAGAAAGTATTTGTAAACTACACATCTGACAAAGAACTAATATCTAGAATCTACAAAGCACTCAAAGAAAAAAAGCAAGTAACCCCATTTAAAAGTGGGCAAATGATGTGAACAGTCCTCTCTCTAAAGAAGATATACAAATGGTCAACAAACATATGAAAAAATGCTCAACATCACTAATCAGTGGGGAAATGACATTTAAAACCACAATGAAATACCACCATACACCAGTCAGAGTGGTTATTATTAAAACATAAGAAAAAAAAAACAATTGATGTTGGTGCAGATGTGGAGCAGAGGGAATGCTTATACACTCAGCGGGAATGTAAGTTAGTACAACCTCTATAGAAATCAGTATGAAGATTTCTCAAAGAACTAAAAGGAAATCCACCATTCAATCCAGCAATCCCACTATTTGGTATCAACCCAAAGGAACAGAGGTTGTTATACAAAAAAGACACCTGCACTTGTATGTTTTTTGCAGCACTATTCACAATTGCAAAGATATGGAATCATCCTAAATGTCCATCAACTGATTAATGGATAATGAAAATCACACACACACACACACACACACACACACACACACCATGGAATACAATTCAGTCATAAAAAGAATGAAATAATGTCTTTTGCAGCAACTTGGATGGAATTGGAGACCATCGTCCTAACTAAAATAACACAGAAACGGAAAATCAAATACTGAATGTTCTTGCATATAAATGGGAGTTACACTAAGGGTCTGCAAAGGCATATAGAATGGTATAATGGACATTGGATTGGAGGCTTAGAAAGGGGAGGGTGGAAAGGGGTGAGGGGACAAAAAATTGCTTATCAGGCACCATGTGCACTGGTGGGAGTGGTAGGTGCACTTAAAGCCTAGACTTCTGTGCCACTGCACAAACCATCCATGTAACCAAAAACCATTTGTATCCCCTAAAGCTACTGAAATAATAAAAATAGATAAGAACAGACATCAATAAAATTTTTTTGAAAAATCAATCAAGTCAAAATCTGGTTCTTTAAAACATCAGTAAAATAGATGAAATTAATATTTTCAGTAAGACTGACAGAAAAATAGAAAGAATGCAAATTACCCAAACGAGAATAGCACCACAGAACTTCCAGTCATTAAAAATGACTTCCGGCCGGGCTCGGTGGCTCAGCCTGTAATCCCAGCACTTTGGGAGACCAAGGATTGCCTGAGCCCGCGGGTTCGAGAGCCACCCGGGCAACTTGGCGAGACCCCATCTCTACAAAATCAAAAATTAGTCGGGCGTGGTAGCGCACCTGTAGGTCCGGCTACTTGGAAGGCTGAGGTGGAAGGATCGCCGGAGCCCAGCAGGTGGAGACTGCTGTAGCTGGGAGCATGCCACTGCACTCCAGTCTGGGCGACAGAGTGAGACTCCAACTCAAAAAACAAAAAAAACAAAAAAATGACTTCCAGGCATTTGTTAAAGGGATTACAAGGATATATAAATATGTATGTGTGTGTGTGTATTTATATATATTATATATATATATATATATATATATATATATAGTGTGTGTGTGTGGTGTGTGTGTATATATATATATATAGTGTGTGTGTGTGTGTGTGTATATATATATTCTACAACTTTAATGAAATGAATGGAATCCCTGAAAAATTAAGAACCACCAAAATCCAACCAAGATTAAGTAGATAATTAATAGCTTTGTAACTATTAAATAAATAGAATTTTAGTTTAAGCCCTTCTCAAAGGGAAATCTCCAAGCTAAAATAATTTCACTGGTGAATTCTACTAACTATCTAAAGAAGAAATAACAACAATTTTAAACAATCAATTATAGAAAGTAGAAAATTAAGGAGTACTTTGCAACTAATTTTATGAGGTTAGCAGTACCGTGATACTAAAACCAGACAAATAAAGTACAAAAAAGCAAACTATAGATCAATATTCCTCATGACCATAGAAGCAAGAATCTTCAACAAAATATAAGCATGATGAACCCAGTAATTTATATCAAGAATAATACACCGTGACCAAATGGGGTTTATGCCAGGGAATGTAGATTGGTTTTAGTATTATCTCAAAATAAATCAACATAATCTACCATGCTAACACGCTAAATAAGAAAGATCATATAATCATATCAATTGATGTAGAAAAAGCATTTGAGAAAATTCAACATTCTTTCATGATAAAAACTTTCAACAAAGTAAGCATAGAAGTGAACTTTCTCAGCACGATAAAAGGCATCTGCAGGAAACTTAAAGCTAAATCATACTTAATGTTGACAATTGGAATGCTTTCTCCCTTGTTGCCTCTCCCAGGGCTAGGCAAGAAGATTCACTCTCACCATTCCTACTCTATATTTCACTAGAATTCCTAATCAGTGCAATAAGGCACTCAAAAGAGAGAGAGAGAGAGAGAAAAGATAAAGACTGAGAAAAAAAAAAAGTCTTCCTATTCATAGATGCCATAGAAAATCTCAAGGAATCTGAAGAAAAACTCCTAGAACTAATAGGTGAGCTAGCAAGTATGAAGAATATAAGGTCAATACACAAATTATTCATATTTAATATATACTAGCAATAAATATAAACTGTTGAAATTAGAAAATTTGAGAAATGTCGTTTACAATAGCTCCAAAATATCCTGCAATATAAACCTTATGAAGCATACAAAGAATCTGAAAACTACAAAACCCTGTTGAAATAAATAAAAAGGACCTTTAAAAAATGGAGAGACATACTATATCCATGAATTAGGAGACTCAACAAAGTAAAGATGTCAATTTCCCTCAAACTGACTTATAGATTTAATGCAATTCCAGGCAAAATCCCACAAATATATTTTTGTAGATACACAAAACTAGTTCTAAAATTTTTCATGAATTTTATACTATAAACAAAAAATTAACTCAAAATGGGTCAAAGTCCTAAGAGCTAAAACTATGAAACACTTAGAAAAAAAAATAGGAGTAGGTTTTTATAACCTTGGATTTGACAAGTCTTACATATGATACAAAAACATGAAAACAACAAAAGGAAAAGCAGATTAATTGAACTCAGCAAAATTAAAAACTTAAACATTGTACTTTAACAAAATTGAAATGTACAATGCATCAGCATTTAGTACTTTCGCAAAGTTGTACATCCATAATCACTATTTAGTTCCAGAACTTTTTTTTTTCTTGATATGGGCTCTAAATATGTTGTCTGGTCCCTCTTAGACTCCTTAGGCTCAAGCCATCCTCCTGCCTCAGCCTCCTGAGTAGATGGAATTGCAGGGGCACACCACCACACCCAGCCAGACAATTATCATTTTAAAGGGAAACACTGTACTCATCAAGCAGTCATTCCTCATTTAATCCTCTCCCAACCCTCTTCCCTCACCCTCTGGCAACCAGTAATTTGATTTCTGTCTCTATTAATCTGCCTATTCTGGATATTTCATATAAATAGAATCATGCAATATGTGGCTTGTGTGTCTGACTTCTGTCACTTAGCATATAATGTTTTTAAGGTCTATCCATGTTGTAGTATGTGTCAGTACTTTATTACTTTTATGCCTGAATAACATACCATTGTATGTGTATGCCATATTTTGTTTATCCATTTACCAGTGAATGGATGTGTGGGTTGTTTCCACTTTTTGACTATGGTGAGTAGTGCTGCCTTGAGCCTTGGTGCATGTTTTTGGTTTGAACATTTGTTTTCAATTCTTTGGGGTCTATATCTAGAAGCAGAGTTGCTAAAGCATGACAACTTTGTGTTTAACTTATTGAAGAAATGCCAAAATTTTTCCCAAAGTGGTTACATCATTTTACATTTCTACCAGTACTGAATGAGGATTCTCATTTCTTCACATCCTCACCAATACTTGTTAGTGTAGGACTTTTTGACTATAGCTATTCCAGTGGGTATGAAGTGATATTTCATTGCAGTTTCAATTTGTCTTTCCCTCATGACTAGTAATACTAAGCACCTTTTTATGTGTTTATTGGCCATTTGTATATCTTCCTTAGAGAAATGTCTATTCAGATCTCTTGCCATTTTAAAATTGGGTTGTCTTTTTATTATTAGGCTATGAGAGTTTAAAAATATAACCTGGGTACTAGATTTTTATTAGATACACAATTTGCAAATATTTCTACCCATTCTGTGTGTTGTCTTTTCACTTTCCTGACTGTGTCCTTTGATGCACAATGGTTTTTAATTTGGCTAAAGTTCACTTTATTTTTCTTCTATTGCTCACGATTTTGTTGTTATATCTAAGAAAACAACATCCTGAAGATTTACACCTAGGTCTTTTTCTAAAATTCTATAGTTTTAGCTCTTATATTTAGGTCTTTGGTTCATTTTGAGTTAATTTTTGTGGATGGTGTAAAGTTGGTCAATTGATTTTTGGCAAAGTTGCAAAACCAATTCGGAAAAAAAGAGTCTTTTCAATTAACAGTGTTATAGCAATTGGACATTCACATGCACCACCAAAAAATAAAATAAAATAAATCTGGACCTGCAACTCACACATACCTTAGAAGAGAGAATTCAAAAGTTAGTTTAAAGAGAAACCTGAAGAGAATACCATTCAGAATTGTTTGGGGCCAAATGGCAAACAGATGGTGAAAGGGTTGTTCCCTTCCTTTGTACATAGAACCCAGTCAAACTCTGTTCCCCCAAGGACTGGAAGCTTCAGCAGTGCATAGAATATGCACCATAGCGTTGATAATGTGGGCTCGTGTAGATGATACCAAGGACAACTTGACCCATTTTAGAGATGGACTAACTTCACAGTGCACCTCACAAAATGATGGTCCAAAGCACCCATCTGAAGAGAGCGCAGGAAAGTATAGATGTGGAGCCCTCATTAAATAATAATGACAACCCAATGATATTGAGGAACTGGACACATTACCTAACCCAATTCATTTTCTTATTATCCTTGAGAACTATAAAGACCAGCCAAAGATTCTACATTTCTTTTCTCCTGCTGCCTTGCTATCAGTATGCAAATAAGAAACACAGGAATCATAGTGGGAATGTTATGTGTTTTGAATCAAGATAGGTATTAAGAAGGTGCTGGCAATGAGTCATACATGTTCAACCTGGTGCATGATGTATCTTAGTCTTTCTAAGCCTCTCTCTTTTAGAGTAGGGAGGCTAGAGATTTTGCATTTCCTATTACTCATAAATCCCTTGGGCTGAGGGCTCCTGGCCATACCTCAGAGCTGAAGAATCAATTTGAGTTGTAAACAACAGTTGCTATGATGAGAAGGTATCTAAAAGCTCACTGGTTCTAGAGAATATGAGGTGATTAAGGTGTGAACATAAGCTTTCCCTTGGCCCAGTTGGGTGTCTCTTTTCTGTTCATTCATCTTCAGGTGATTAGGAGGACATGAAGGAAAACTGGGCTTTGGAGTCAAACAGACACACCGTGGTTCAAACTCCAATCTAGTCAGGTTATAGCTGGGAAATCGTAGGTAAATTTCTTGAGCTGAGTTTCAGTCTTGAGAGTAACAAGAGGATAATAGTACCCATTTTGCAGGATTGTTGAGTATATCAAATGCAATAATATGGGTGTAATCATTTGGTGAATGCTCAAAAATGTTAATCTCCATTCTCTCCTCCCACTTTAGTGGATGGCTGACCTTCTGCCCCTATTAGTTAGGAATTTGGCTTGGCTTGGTGTAACACCCAGCACAACAGTGACTTAAATGAGATTATCTCTTTCTCATCCAGTGTCTAGAGACAAACAATCCAGGTGGCCCAAGGACCTTATGGCTTACCATCCCTATGGCCCAGAATGACTCTCCACTACATCCATGCTCCGTGCAGCAGGGGGGAGGAGGGGAAAAAAGGCTGGAAAATGACTAGCATCATCCACACCACCTCCTTTCCCATTCTATTCCAGATCTTAGTCTCACGGCCACCCTACATAAAAAAAGAAAGGATATGTGGTCTTTATTCTGAGAAGCCACGTGATCAAATGATGATTGAAGGTTCCATTACTCTAGAGGGAGGGAAATGGAAATGGAGACAGCTTGCCGCCTCTGTCCAGTGTCTGTGCATTTTTCCCTACCCCTTCGCTTGCAGTTGAAATCTTCCAATCCTGTAGATAATACATAAAAATCACATTAATCTTGTACCACTCAATGACACATAAGCTGAATTATGTTTGAAAAACATGTAAATAAGAAATTAGGAGCAAAAAAGCAGAGCTAAAGACAGAATCACAAAAGGTCAGTTTCTATTGGCAAGAGTTAAAATGCACACAGACTCCTTGACAGTATGGTTTTTGTGCCAAACTCCTTTTATGTTCCCCTCCAGATTCACTCTTCCTCTGTCTCCTCACTGCTCTGGGCCTCAGCAGACTGGCCTGTACGGGCTGCATTGACAGCTCTCTCCCTTCCTGCTTCCACTTGAGTTTGGACAGTGGGGAGCACCAGCGGAGACTGAGGAGAGGTTGGAAGGTAGGGCTGGGGTGTTAGCTCCCCAAAAACCTTCCCATAGGGTGCCACAGGTTGACTGTCCCTTTTCTGAAGTCACAGATCCCATAGAGGAGCTCTTCCTTGTGGTCCTTCTGTTTCCAGGTCCTCATATCTGCTCTCTCTCCTAGCCTCTTCCAGCCTCTGGAAGGTGATGGTCTCCTGCTGTTTCTAGCCCCAGGGTACTGCACTACCACTTGTGGCCACTTGTGGTTTCTCTGTATCAGAACCACACTTTTGTGTTTAACGGTGTAAACTCTACTCAAATTACTCATCTGTTTCCTTCCAGGACTGACCCATGCTTAATGCTCTAATCACTATAGCATCAAAAGGCACAGAACAAAATCCATCAGACATGCAGGAAGAGATTTACAAAAGTAAAATCTCTTCAGGCATTTGGACCATTATGCACCTGAAGTTTAAGTAGTAATGCAAAATTTGCACCCTAAATAAAAATAATATGTACTATTTTCAAATGTGAATGAACAGTTTAGAACATTGAACAGTATCTCCAACAAATATGGCAGAAGGATAATGTTAATATATTAAGAGCTTTGAAAACAAAGTTATGAGAAGAACATTGACAGGAAAGTTAATGAACATATGAAAAAATTTTAACCATTGTTCACCAAAATATGCAAAATAAAGCAACAATAAGTTGTATTTTTTTTACCTCCTCTTGAATTAACAAAGATATGTTAGTAAAAAATACGATACAACATAGTTGTTTATAGCTAGTGGAAGTATGAATCAATAAAAACTTTCTAGAAAGAAATTTGTCCTCTGTGTACCAAGGGCCTTCTAACGATTCATATTGTTTCAATCAGTAATTCCATTTCTAGTAATTGATTATAATTAAATAATAAATAATGTAAATGTGTTATAGTAGCAAAGTATAAATTGTCAAAATAATCAACAATAGTTGATGGTTACATGACAGCGTACCAATGGAAAAATACAGACATTAAAATAGGGTTTTCAAAAAAATTAAGTGAAATGGGACAATATTCCTAAATGATATGAACTTATCAAAGCAGTATATAAAACTCTAGGAACAGTTTGTTTCTTAATTAAGTTAAAAATGTGCACAGAAAAATACTGACAGCATTTATGAGTAGTGAAATTATAGATAATTTTTATATCTTTCTCTACTTTTCTGTATTTTTCAAATGTTATACCCTGGGCACATACTTTTATAACACCGTGTATTTTTAAAAGAGTAGCAAAATTCCAAAAGGCTTAAGCAGGCTAAAAAGTCAGTCACTTTCACAAAACTATATAGTGTTTCAGGAGGCCAAATGATCCTTATGTGAGACACACCTTTCCCACCTTCCACCCTTCCACACCCAGTGAACCATTCTAAAGAAGAAGAAGAAAAAAACTTACCTTTTTATCCCTACTCTGACATGCCACTCAGCACTTCTGATACCATATGTGTGTGGTTTTCTTCCACACACCAAGACATTCTCCAGTGAATGCCAGATGAGTGACCTATAATTCAATTTATTTCTGTGACTACCTACCTGGACACAGTGTTGGATCCCATAAGTTAAAGGCTCAGTCCCACAAGACTGCCCCACCTCACATACCAACTGCAAGCCTCAGGTTGTGACCTGTGCTTCTGAAATAAATAAGAGTTCCCATGACCCCCTCTTCAGGTTCTATTAATTTTTCAGAGTGGCTCATAGAACTCAAGAAAACATTTTATTTATATTTACCTACTTATTATAAGGGATATTACAAAGGATATAGATGAATAGCCAGATGGAAAGGATGCATAGGGCAAGGTATGGAAAAAGTTTCCATGTTCTCTCCAGGTGCACCAGCCTCTAGGGACCTGTATGTGCTCAGTTATCCAGAAGCTCTCCAAAATCTGTCTTTTTTATTTTTTAGTGAAGGTTTCATGACGCAGGCATGATTGATTACATCATTGGCCATTGGTGAACAACTCAACTATCAAACCCACTTCCCTTCCCCAATGTGAATATATATTTCACATTATCACAACTGTCTTGGGAAGGAACTTTTTTTTTTAACCTTAGAAGATATTTTGTGCTACCTCAGTATAGTTTGGACTGAGCATATTAGTTGCTAAAGTAATAGTCACAAAAAGCACCTGGGGGAAGAGATAGTGGGGAGAAGACAGGAGAGCCTGGAAGAGTCACTGGGGCCACTAGTAGCATGGTTCAGAGTAACAGGGGACATATTGAGCACCAGGGTTTAGCTTTACACTTGGTGGGGGACATGGTGAGCTTTGCAAGGTAGTGGAGGCCAAACATATACAACACCCTTAGGTGGGTCTTAGGAATGCCTGGGAGATGGGGCTGGTGTTACAAAGGCCAGGATTTTATATACCAAAGTCATTATTATTTTACTACTTTTATTTTAATCCATCATTTTCTAAATTCTTTTTAAATACTAAAATATCCTTTTTTGGCTATTGATGTAAACTTTACTTATTTTAGTTTTAAATATATTTTAGTGCCCAGTAATACTAGTTCATCCTATATGGTAAAGATGCACACAAAGCTTTATTCAGAGGCAAATGTGTAATCCTAAATGCTTTCACTGTTAAGTAAGAAAACTACAAATAAAATCTTTAAAAATGATCAATTCAAAATGTTCAAACACTAATAGGTAGTGGCTTACTATAAAGTAACAGTAATTAAGGCAGTATGATATTGGAATAAGGGTAGGCATATAGATCAATGGAATAAATAGAGTTCTGTAATACACCCCCACACATATGACCAATTGATTTACAGCACAGGGGTAAACCTTAACCTTTGCCTCATACCACAAGTAGACATTACTCAAAATGGATCAGGAACCTAAGTATAAAAACTAAAACTACAAAACTTCTGGAAGAAATAATAGGAAGTGGTTTTCATGACTTCAGGGTAAGCATATATTTCTTAGTTTGGACACAAACACATGACTCATAAAAGGAAAAATTAAAAAATTAAACTTCATCAAAATAAAAAACTTTTCTTCTTTAAAAAATATTAAGGACACAAAAAAGTCACAGCTTGGGGGTAAATATTTACAATATATAAATCTGACAAAGGACTTGTTTCTAGAATATATAAATAGTTCTTAGAACATATTGATAAGAAGAAAAACAACACTATAAAAACAATCTTTTTCCTTTAATTCTCATTTGGTTCCCAACTATTTGAAAAGAAACTCATAATATGTTCCCAATACTAGACAAAAAAAAAATTTTTAAACAGTAATAGCGGGAAATAAATATTGCTAGCAAAAAAACAAAAACTAGGCACAATTAAATTGGTACAATCTTTCTGAAGGGCAATTTGGGGTCATATAGTATGCATACTCTGTTAAAAGAAGAAAAAACTAAGGCAAATTAAACGGAATGGAGTTTAACTCAGCAAAGAACAGCTGGGAACTAGGCAGCCTCCTAACCAGAGAAGGTTCAGAGAGCCTCCAGCACACCACATGGTGGAAGAAATGTTATGGGCAGAAAAAGGAAAGTAACACACAGAAAATGGAAATGAGGTACAGAAATAGTCAGATTGGTTAGCTCAGTGTTTGCTTTATTTGAACCCAGTTTGAAATATTGGCTGCCTTTGATACACGGAAACTAGGTGATTGGCATAAGAATAGGTTACAGTCTGTTTACACATCCAGCTGGGTTACAGAGAAACCTCTAGGTTGAACCCCAAATATGGAAGGAGGCAGCTTTAGCTTAAACTTAATGTAATAACTCTGTTTTTAAGAAATTGCTTGTCCAAAAATCTTTAAGTCCTAAATTAAGGGTCATGTACATAATGATTTAGCTATAGAAAAGTATTAGAGGCCATTGCCTTGCAAGACTCTGGTGTGGTCATGTGCTCTTTGAGCTATGGCTGTTGCCATGCTTCCTGGCTTTGGACACCTCCTCCACCTTGGGGAGGTGAATCTTCTCTCTCCCTTCTCTTGCTCTCCTTAACTTGCTTTTAAATAAACTTTTCTTTCTTTGCAAAAAAAAAAAAAATATTAGAAATTGGATATTGTTTAAATGGTCCTAATAGGGAATTGTTAAATAAATGATGATGCATGCATACAATAAAATTATATGCAGCCAGTAAAAATATTGGAGAAATATGACCACTGACATAAAAAGATGTAGATATTATATTATTAAGTAAAAAGGCAAATTATAAAATAATATGTACAGTAAGATTCAATTTTTGTAAAAAAATATGCATTTATGTAAAGCAGTGTCTGAAATTCAATAGTATCACCTCTGAGAATTGTGATTACAGGTCATTTTAATTTTTGTAACTTTATATTTTCTTCATGCTCCCAATTACTAATCTAGTGTCTTAGTCCACTTTGTGCTGCTATTACAGAATATCTGAGACTGAATAATTTATAAAGAACCAAAATTTATTTCTCACAATTCTGGAGACTGGGAAGTTCAAAATCAAGTTTGCCAGCCTCTGGTATCTGGTAAGGGGCTTCTTGCTGCATCGTCACATGGTGAAAAGCAGAAGGGCAAGATGGGACCAACTCCCTCCATCAAGGCCCTTTATAAGAACGCTTAATTCCATTTATGAGAAAGGAGTCCTCATGATCTCATCACCTCTTAAAGGCCCTACCTCTTAATGCTGTCACATTGGCAACACCTGAATTTTGAAGGAGACACATTCAAACCATAGTACCTAGTAACTCTATCAATAAATGATTCATTTTTGTGTGGGTCCTAATGATTACTGGTATTTCCTAGAGAAGTTAATCCACAAGTCATTCAGTCTGGCTTTTCTCCCTAGCTCACCCAGCCTTTCTGACCACCTATGTAGACAGTCTTGGCCCCCTCTCGATATTCCTCTACCTTTAAGGGAAGAACCACCCCTTTCTGGCTCTTCTGTAAGCACAGCTCCTGGATTTAGTATGAGCTGCATTCCAAGTGGTGCCTGGCATACTAATTGTATGCTTTCTCTCCTCCTTTCTCCCTCTCTGCTCACCTAATCCTCTTCAATTTTCCCTTCCTCCTTAGTCATCTTTTGCAGATAGATATCTGGTTTGATTCCCAGAATCTCAACTTACAGATCACTGAACTTGTACCTGGAGCCTTCCCTTATTCAGTTCTATTATGTTGTTTATCCCTTGATGTTCAGGCTTTTTGGTCTGTGTTTAAAGCTTTAGTTCTTCAGTACAGTAGAGAGGGTGTTACTTCTTTCTACCCAGCACCTTTTTTCCTCCCCCTCTTCCAGTAAAAAAATAATGTCTTGGCCATAGGCATGTAGTGTGTTCTGGATCACAGGAATCTGGTCAGGTATTGAGATATGATACTGGCTGGTGAATCAAAACTTAGCCTTCTTGGGACAAAAGCTGTAAGGAGGAGAGTCTAGAGTCTGTTTGTGACCATGTCCCCCATCAAGCATGAAAGTCAGTTTGAGAAAACCAAGCTCGCACACAGATGAGAAGAATGCATTGAAGAAAACAGTCCAGATGGTATTTGTTCCCTTGATACAGCTGTCCTTGAGGCCAGCTCCATCCCTACTCTTGCTGTGGGCTGATTAGTTAATTAATTTTCCCTTTAATGCTTTGAATGAGTTTGAAATAAGTTTCTGTCACTTCCAACCAGGTGTTTTAACCATTTCACCACTTGATGTCACAATAGCCCTTTTCACTCTTTCCTCAGAAAGTGGTCTTATCCATCTTTATACTCTCAAAATCCACCTCTTTGCAGGTGGCAGAAGTTCTGGACTGGAAACAGAAAGGCTTGGGTTCTATTTCTGGTTCTGTTAGCAAAGGGTGTGTGAGTGTGAGGGGACCCTTTACTCTATCTGGGTCTCGATTTCCTCACCTACAAAAGGAGATCACTGGATTACACAGGGGTCTAAAAGTACTCCTAAGTCTAACATATTGTGTTTTTGTAATTCCAAATTCTATATCTCCAGGTTGACTTAACTAGAACTCTGGTCCTCTACTGCTTGCTTTGCGTTTCTAGTTGCAAATCTCACCATCATCTCAAACTCAACCAGTCATCATTTCCTCCTCCCACAGCTTTGTTTTTTATGTTTCTGCCAATGGGACCTCTGTTCCTCCAGACACCAAGACCCACATAGTTGAAATAATCTTTACTGCTTACATGCTGCTTTTATCACACATACTTTAGTGGTCATCAATTACTATTATTTCTCCCTTGAAAAATTATTGCAGTCATCTTGATTTGGACTTTATTATTGTTGTTTGTTAAGATATATGTATCTCTATCTATCTCTTTCTCTCTCTCTCTCTCTCTCTATCTCTATCTCTCTCTCTCTCTCCCTCTCCCTCTATCTCTATCTCTATCTCTATCTCTATCTCTATCTCTATCTCTATCTCTCTATCTCTTACATATTCCCAAGGGAATTTTCTGCTGAGCACAGATATAATAAGTAAAGATGAAGAGTGGTGTATCTAAAGGAAACCAGATTTCAAAATTATCTCAGGCTTGAGAAGACTGCAAAAGTCAATGTAAGCATTGGCCTCTAGTGGGAGGACCAGGTTCCTCTCTTTTTCTTCCCATAACGAAGATGCCCAAGGTCAAAGCCTATTCTTCAGTGCCAAAGGTATGATCTGCTTTTTCTCCTGATTTCAGTCACTGGGTAGTTAATTACTTTTACTGAGCTGCCAAGTTGGGTAAATCTGTTGATGCTCCCCTCCCACTGCTGGATGGGCCTCCCAGATCGCTGCTGGCCCAGGTTTTGTTTTCAGGCCAACAGTCTCTTCACTTGCACGTGTTTCTTCTTTCCTGGGCTGGTGGGCTTAGGATTGCCCTTCCTCGCCAGGAGCTGAGACAGGCTCATGTAGAAGGAGAAGATCACACAGCAAGGGAGATCTGACTCAGTTCTGTACTCAGGCTTGGGGCACAGTGTCAGCTGAGAACAAAGGCCTCCTTTGCCTTCTGTGATTATATTTCCTTTGAGAATTCTGGGGAAGGCTTGTCATTGAAAGCAGGATTTGGGAGCCTACACCTGGGCCATTTGGGTCTCTATAAATATCCATCAGTATGCTGTTCTGATACGTTTAAAACCCTCACGATTACTTTTTGTCCTACAAAGCAAGAAGAATGAGGAAGGATGGGAACACGTTTTCTGGCAGATGGTATCTGGGAACAGATGACAGAGGGAAGACAGGTCAGTCAACTCCTACTGAAAGGAAAAATTTGGCTTTCTTTGTCCAAGACAGAGATCTTCATTCTTGGAAGTATAGAGCAAATGTGAGTTAGGAAGGAATGTGGATGTAAAAATAAGATTGGGTGGTAAGAGAGCAATTTATTGCTTTTGAAAAAATTTTAATGGTAGCTTTTTAAACCTTAAAGAACAGTATGAAACTGAAATGTAGGAAGAAGAAAAGTCACTCATAGTCCCACTAACCAGTGGTAATCCTTTGTTAATAGTTAGGTCTAACGCCTTCCACTCCCCCCTTTTATTTTACTGTATATACATTTCTCTTTTATTTATTTTGCAAATCACAATCTCACTATATACGAAAATTCATATTCTGCTTGTAACATGAACATTATAGAATAATCATACTGATGTTGTGTTGCTCAGGTCTTGAAAACCTTTGTTAATTCAGCAAATACTTATCAAGCCCTTATGATGCCCCAGGCATGGGCTCTTTCCTCGTGGCATTTACAGTTTAGTGAGGCACATGGACAAGTCAGTCTGCAGGTGTCTAGCAGTGAGAAAAGGGCCAAGGGGGCACATTTGGAATGCACGAGAGCGCGTGGGAAGGGCTCCGATGTGTTGTGGGGGTGTCACAGAAGCTTCCTGCAGCAGAAAGAGTCAAAGCTGAGTCCTGCAGGGTAAGAATTGGCCAGGAGAAGAATGTGAGGGGATGAAGAGGGCCCGAGGCCTGGACAAGAATGCAAGCTTGAGAAACTGAGCTCAGTTTTCTCTACTGAGACTCTGGAGACCCAGGCATGTGTGAACGGGGGCAGGTGGTCTCAGAGGGAGAAGCAAGAGGGGAGTGGGAGTGGGAGGCAGAGTCGTGATGGCCCCATCAGTCACACGGGCCTTGAGAAAGAGTCTGGACGGTATTTTGAAGTTAATAGGGAGCAGAAGGGTTTTAAGAAAGGGAGTACTTTTGATTTGCATTCTCTTGCCCATCGAAGCCGGACTGGATAAAAGAAAAAATGATACATATACACAATGGAATATTATGCAGCCATAAAGACAAACATATGGACTTTGCAGCAACTTGGATGGCTTTGGAGTCGATCATACTCAGTGATCTATTACAGAAGCAAAGGACAGAGTGCCATATTTTCTCACTCACAAGCAGATCTTCAACAATTATCATGCTATAAGAAAGCGTTTGGCAGTAATGGGAAACTGTCAGTTGAGGGAAACTGCTACGGGAGGGAGGGGCACACCTCCTCAACAAGGGTACCTGCACCATCAACATTTGCATACCTAACCCTGAGTTGTACCCCACATCTTTATAATAAAAAAAGAAAGAAAGAAAGAAAGGGAGTGATGTGGTTAGGTCCGCATTTTAGAAAGATTGTCCAAGCTGTACATGAAGGACCCATTAGAAGGGGTTAAGCATCGTATCAGGGAGACTACCTAGGAGAGTCTGCTGTAATCTTGGTGAGGGCCGGCAGGTCCCCAAGTGATTCTTCTCCACTTTCAGCCCTGCCCACCATCAGGCAGAAAGGAAATAGCTTTCCGAGACTTCTCCCCTGACTCTCCTCAGCTCCCACTCCTGGCCAGGCACATCTGGCTTCAGGGACTGGTGGCTGACTGTCTTCTGGTCTCCTAACTCCCCAAGTAGGGCCTTTGGTCCCCTAGCTTCCCCCACAATTGTGTGATATCTTACTTCCACCATATACCTCCTACTACGTGTTTCTGCTTCCTGCTTTAAGCCTGACCCATGCAGCCTCCTTGGCCTCTAGTTACACTGGCCCATTAAATAGAAACAGGGTCTCGCTATGTTGCCAGGCTGGTCTTGAACTCCTCGGCTCAAGTGAGCCTCCCATCTTGGCCTCACAAAGGGCTGGGATCACAGGTGTGAGCCACCATGCCCAGCTTTTTTAAAAAATATATTGCTTGTCTCCACCACATTGCTGAGTTCCCCATGAGCATAGACTTGATCTTTTTTGTGTCCGAGAACAGTGCCTGGCACATGGTAAGTACTCAGTCTGTTTAGTGAGTGAATGAGTGAAGGAATGTATACAAAGGCCCAAAGCTCAGAACCAAGATCTGGGCTGTAAATGAAGATTCTTGAGACACTGGAGCTGTGGAAGTGGATGAGATCATCTGGGGAGAGTGTAGTGTAAGAAGAAAAAAAGAGGACAGTCATCAAAAACAGAATTCTGAAAAGGGCCCGCAATAGGAAAGGAGAAGGCACAGCCAGAGGGTAGGAGGCAGCTTCAGGGAGGGAGGCGGGGGTAGGGTGGGGTGGGGTGTGTGTGTCAGGGGAGACCGTGCTGAGAAGCAAAAGGAAAGGGAGCATGTCAAGATGGGGAGACAGGATCATACACTGCTGAGATCGGGGTGAGTAAATAAAGAGAGGCCTTTGGGGTCCTTGGAGAGAGCAGCTTCAGGAAAGTAGTGAGGACAGAAGTCATACTACCATGGACTGAGGAGTAAGTAAGGGCGAGGGAGGTAGACAGCTGGTGTGTGTACTCCCAAGAGGTTGACGGTGTTTGGCAGGAGGAAGCCAGGACAGAAGCTGGAGCAACAGACTTTTAGCACAACTGACACGTGAGCAACGTGCATGCTGGGGCAGATAGAGAGTGAGTATTTGAGTCATGGGGGACAAGAGTGCTAACTGCGAGAGAGATGTTCCTGAGAAGGTAGGAGGAGACGCCTGTGTGACCCTCCTTGGGGATGGAGCCCGGAGGGAGGACAGAAGCTTACAGTAGACAGTTCCCCTATGTTAACCAGAGGGGAGAGACTGAGGTCACGATGGCCAGGCGTAGGGAGCCTTGTACATATGAGGGTAGGCGATCTGGAGACTTTCACTCCACCACAACCCGCTCACCAGAAGGTGGGAGGCAAGGCCATGTGCTGGAGGGCTGCGAGTTTTCTGCTAGGCCAATGGCCCATCAGTACACTGAATTGCTACTAAGGAGTTGTCAGGGCTGCTGCCTGGGGCCAGAAGGCTGCTGGTAGCCTCAAGTAGGCCCTGAAAGTGTTAAATCCCATCTGGAGTTTTTGGCCAGGAGGAGTTTCCCTCTCTTTAGGAAAAGACCATTTCTTAAGCTCTTCTGAACCTCCTCCTAGGCCTTCCTCTGGGAGCAGCTGAGGGGCCTGGTGCCTGCCCTTCCCTGCCCGGCTCAATCCCTAAAGAGGGCGGTATTTTCACAGGTGGGCCCTGCTTCAAGAAGCCCCATTATAAGAAGACTCTGGCTTTTTAAACTGGGGCCAATAAAAGAATTT
The DNA here is from genome assembly GCA_963574415.1 of Tarsius wallacei. Lineage (NCBI taxonomy): Eukaryota > Metazoa > Chordata > Mammalia > Primates > Tarsiidae > Tarsius > Tarsius wallacei. The sequence goes on along the minus strand of CAUYQG010038720.1, from coordinate 178,382 downwards.
GCCAAGAGGGTCTTTGAAGTAATGACCTCCCTAGTTAGTGCCTTGAAACATATTTTTACATCTTGGAGGAGAGATTATGAGCTGAGGGGCCTGCAAATTGTGGGAGGCAAAAGACCCCGAGGGTGGCAGAGTTCTGGCTCCTGTCCAGAGGCCCCACTGGGGGAGTAGACGCAGCAGCTCAGGGAGGAGCCTGGGGTCTGGGGAAATCAGATTCACGGAATTCTATGTCTAAGCCCAGTTCTTGGGCAAAGCAAGGCTTGTCTGGCTTAGGACTGTTTATTCTCTACGAATTCAGGCCCATCCAGCCTCGGTGTGAAGTCTGGGCCAGCTGAAGCCACATGGAGCCGCCCATTCCCCTATGTCCAGTGAGGATGAGAGGGGTGAGAGCAGAGGATGGTAAAGGGTAGGGTGGGGTCTGGGGGGCAGTCAGCCCACATGATGCTGAGGATCTTCTTCATGATTAAAAAATCACCTCATGCTTTCCACTCACTTATTCACTCACTCATCCATTCCCCACATCTTTACTGAACACCTACTCTACACCAGACTCGTTGCTGGGGAGCACAGTAGGTCCGGTCCCGACCCTTGTGGAGCTCACATTCTGAGAGACAAGACAGATAGTAAGCAAATAAGCATGTCAGTGTGTGATTCCAAACTGTAAGAGAGCTGGGGAGAGAGCACAGTGAGCTGTGAGCACTTGTAACAGGGACCCGGATCTATGGGGTGATACAGTGGTAGCTGGGGTCCTGGGAACGTCACCTGTGAACTGGAACCTGGAGGTTGGGCAGGCATTAACCAGGGAAGAGTAGGACTTTGGGGCAAGGGAATAGCAGGTGGAAGAGCCCCCAGGAGCAGGGAGCGGGTCCTGTAGGAAGCAAAAGAAGATCAGGATAGCTGCATGCAGAGGGCAAAGGCAGTGTGTGGAGGTTAGGGAGGATGGCCGACACCAAGTCATGCAGGACTTTTTGGCATTTGGGGTGTAAGTAAGAAGCCCTTGGTTGCCATTCAGCGACCAGCAGAGGTTTGGGTGTGAGGTCCCCTCCTGGCAATGTGGCACTTCAGTTAGAAAATTGAAATAGAATTCAGTGCCCCTCATGTGTGGTCCCCATCTTCACTTGATTTCTCTCCACCCAGAAACCCTTCCAAGAGAACAGCCAGAAACAGAGAGGAACATCCCGCTCCTCCCTGCTCTTGACTCTCAGACTTCACACAGGACCCCACTGCTCAGAATCCTGACACTGCTTCCAGGAGGATGTCCATCATGTGCAGCGTCAGGGGCGCTTCCTGGAAGCCTCTTAGAGATCCCCTCCCTGTTTCATTTCAGGGATGTACAGACTGAGGTGGGAGGGAGAAGTGAGCACCTCGGCTCCCACAGAGCATTCTGGATGCCTGAAACGCTTTATCTCAGAGGCCTCAAATGCCTCCCACCTGTCATCTTTTGCAAGTCCTTGCTGACCTAGATGCTGTGGGAGAGAAAAAATAGGCAAGTTGTGTGTTTAAAAAGGACATCAGAACTTTCAGCTTTCAGATCCACATGTAGGGAACTTGGAAGTTGCTACTCTGTCCTTATAAAAAAGTAAAAGGCTGAAAGACTGAAAAACTGTTCTTAAATCCATAGGAGAGATGAGGACACAGCAAATCACTTCCCCCAAGATTAGAGAGACAGACAGGAAAGTACAGGAAGTCATGGCTTATGGGGTAGAGACTCAGGAGCAGAAACCGCCATGGGAACCAGTGCCAGGGTAGGAAAACCTGAACGTTGATGAATTGCTGGAGGCTCAGAGTTTAAACCTCCTGGGGGACCCAGTCATAGGGGGGCTACCACATTTCTATGAGTTTTACCTCCAGGAGCTCAGCCAGGTTCTCACAATAAATATTGCAAGAAAAAATCCCTTCATGCTTGTAGTATGGGGAAGGGAAAAAGATCCATTTTGAAACACACCAGCACATTCTGTTCTTCTCAACAAGGCCTGTCTTCAGGAGAAACTGTTTAATCAGAACCCAACCTGATAGGGTTGTGTCAGAGCCTACCTGACCTGGAAGAAAGGGAAATACCCAGTTCCAGTTCACTGTAGCCATCCTGTGCCACCTAAGGGGAACAGGGTGGGGGACTAACAAACACCTATGAACTATAGGCACACTAAAAGGCTGATGCCTAGCTGGGCTCGGTGGCTCAGCCTGTAATCTCGCGCCTTTGGGAGGCTGAGGTGAGTGGATTGCCTGAGCCCGCGGGTTCGAGACCCGTCTGGGCAAGCAAGACCTCATCTCTACAATAAATCAAAAAAGTAGCCGGGCGTGGTAGCGTGTGCCTGTAGTTCCAGCTACTTGGAAGGCTGAGGTGGAAGGAAGGCTGAGGTGGAAGGATCGCCAGAGCCCAGCGGGTGGCCGGGAGCGGCCGCTGCACTCCAGTCTGGGCGACAGAGTGAGACTCCAACTCAAAAAAAAAAAAAGGCTGATGCCTGACCGTAGGACTATTGAATGTTTCCTCTTCCTACCACATTATTAAAGCCTTATTTATGACAGTTCTTTTTACCTGATAAGTCATGCCTGGCTGTCAAGAAGTTACAAGGCATACTAAAAGGCAAAATACACAATATAAAGAGATGGAGAAGGCCTCAGAACCAGACATATCAGAGATATTGGAATTATCAGACCAGGAATTTAAAATAACAATGATTAATATACTAAGGGCTCAACTTGATAAAGTAGATAGCATGTGTGAACAGATGGGCAATGTAAGCAGAGAAATGGAAAGTTTAAGATAGGACTAAAAAGAAATGCTAGAAATAAAAAACACTGTAACAGGTGTGAAGAAGCCTTTGATGGGCATTTTAGTAGACTGGATACAGCTGAGGAAAGAATCTCTGAGCTAAAGGATATATTGATATAAACCTCCAAAACTGAAAAGCAAAGACAACAAAGACTGGAAACAAAACAATAAAACAGAACAGAATATCCAAAGACTGTTAGACAACTACAAAAGGTGTAAATATGTGTAATGGGAATTTCAGAAGAAGAATGAAGAAACAGAAGAAATATTTAAAACAATAATCACTGAGAATTTCTTAAAATTTTTGTCAGACAACAAACCACAGATTCAGAAAGCTCGGAGAACACCAAAAAGGATAAATGCCCCAAACTACACCTAGATATATTATTTCAAGCTACAGAAAATAAAAGACAAAGAAAAACCCTGAAAGAAATGAGAGAGAAAAAAGTAACTTACCTATAAAGGAGCAAAAATAAAACTTACATCTGACTTCTCCTTAGAAACCACATAAACAAGAAGAGAGTAGAGTGAAAAAGTTAAAGTGTTCAGAGAAAAACCCCATCAACCTAGAATTCTGTACTGTGCAAAATTAATCTTCAAAAGTGGAGGGGAAATAAATACTTTCTCAGACAAATAAAAATTGAGGGACTCTGTTGCCAGTAGAACTTCCTTGTAAGATATATTTTAAGATGCTATTTAGAGAGAAGGAAAATAATATAGATCAGAAACTTGGATCTTCACAAAAAGAGGAAGAGCACAGAAGAGGCAATAAGTGAAGGCAAAATGAAAACTTTTATTTTTCTTATTCTTAATTGATCCAACCGATAATTAAGTTTGTTCAAAATAACAATAGCAACAATTATGTACATATACATATATATTATTTGCATGCTTACAGATAAACGAAATAATTGACAAAAATGACAATGATATGAAAGGGAGGAATTAGACTTATTTTGTTGTCATAAGGTACTGATAATACCTGTGAAGCAATATACTGTCATTTGAAAGTGAACTTGGATTGTTGTTGTTATGTCCGAACGTGTCTCCCCAAAATTCATATGCTTAATCCCCAGCGTTATAGTATCAAGAAGTGGACCCTTTCAGAAAGGGTTAAGTCATAAGGATTCCACATTCATGTGTGGGATTAGTGCCTTTAAAAAGAAAGAGGTTGAAGGGAACGTGTTTGCACCTTCTGCCCTCCTGCCAGATGAGGATGCAACTAGAAAGCCCTCACCAGAACTGAATCTGGTGGTAACTTGATCTTGGACTTCTCAGCTTCCAGAGCTATGAGCAATATATTTCTATTATTTATAGGTTACTCAATATAAGGTATTTTGCTATAGCAGCACAAACCAACTAAAACAGTTGTAAATGTACATTGCAAACTGTAGGGCAGCCACAAAGAAAAAGATATACTAAGAGTGGAGAGAAAATAGAATAATATAAATTCTCAATTAAAGCTAGAAAAGGCAGAAAAAAGTGGAAGACAAAAATAGGAACAAAGAACAAGGGAAACAAATAAAAAACAGTAATAAATATGGTAGATGTTAATTCAATTATATCAATAATTACTTTGAATGTCAATGGTCTAAATGTACCAATTAAAAGACAGAGATTGTCAGAGTGGGTCATAAAATGAGATCCTCAAGTATGTGTTCTCTACAAGAAACCCACTTTACATATAAAGACACATATAACTTATAAGTAAATTGATGGGGAAAAAATTCCACACTAACACTAATCAAAAGAAAACAGGAGTAACTATATCAATTTCAGAGCAGATTTCAAAGTAAGAAAAGGTATCAGGGATTTAACAAAAGGGCATAGCATAATATAAAGAGTGACCCTTTTATCTAATAGCAGAGTATTAAGAATAAGGCAAAATCTGATAGAACTGAGAAGAGACAGATATTATAATTGAAGACTTCAACACCCCTCTATCAGAAGTGAAAGGTCCAGCAGGCAGAAAATCAGTAAGGACATAGTTGAACTGAACATCACCATAAATCACCTGTGTATAGTTGACATCTACTAACTACTTCATCCAACAACTGCAGAATACACATTCTTCTCAGGCCTACATAAGACATTCACCAAGATAGACCAAATTCTAGGCCATAAAACACACATTAACAAATTTAAAAGAATAGAAATCATACAATGTCTGCTCTCAGACCACAGTGGAATTAAACTACAAATCAATAGTAGAAAGATAACTGGAAAAATCCCCAAACACACGGAGATTAGAAAGCTTATTTCTAAATAACACATAAGCCAAAGAAGAAATCTCAAGAAAACTTTAAAAATATTTAGAACTAAATGAAAATGAAAATACACCTTAACAAAATTGGTGGTATACAGCAAAAACAATGCTTAGAGGGAAATTTATAATATTGAATGCATGTATTAGAAAACAAGAAGATCTGTGATCAATCATCTAACTAGAAAAAAGCAAATTAAATCCAAAGGAAGCAAAAGAAAAGAAATAATAAAAAACAAAGAGGAATCAATGAAATTGAAAGAAAATCAATAGAGAACATCAGTGAAATCACAAGTTGGTTCTTTGAAAAGATTAATAAAGTTGATAAGCCACTAGCTAGGGTAATGAAGTGGGAGACAGATAGAAAAAGAGTTAGAGATAGAAACAGAGATAGAGATAAAGATAGAGATGGGGGACAAATTACAAGTATCAGAAATAAAAAAGAGACATTACTATAGATCTCATGGACATTAAAATGATAACAAATAAATATTATAAACAATTCTATGATTACAAATTTGATAACTTAGATTAATTGGACTAATCTCTTGAAAGACACAGACTGCCAAGACTTACATGAGAAGAAATAGGCTATTTGAAGGACCCATAGCCTTCAAAGAAATTAAATAAATAATTAATAGCCTTTCAAAACAAAATACCAGGCACAGATAGGTTCTGGGTGAGTTTTATCACACACTAAAGAAAGAAATTATACCAATTCTCTACAATCTCTTTCAGAAGATTGAAGCAAAGGGATACTTCCTAACTTCTATGCTGCCAGACTTACCCAGAAAAATATATTGCAAAAAAAGAAAACCATAAACCAATATTTCTCATGAACATAGAATCTAACAATGTATAACAAGAATTATACACCATGTCCAAGTGGGATTTAACTTAGGTGTGCAAGGCTCATTCAACATTTGAAAAGCAATTAATGTAATTTAAGGCTAAGAAAGAAAAATCATATGATTATATCTATACATGCAAAAAAAATATTTGATAAAATCCAATATCCTTCATAACAAAAACTTTCAATAAACTGAAAAATAGAGGGAAATTTTCTTAACTTAATAAAGAATAGTAGCAAAAAACCCTATAGTTAATGTCATACTTAATGGTGAGAAACTAGAAACTTTCTTAAAGATCAGGATCAAAGCAAGGCTGTCCTCTTTCATCACTCCTTTTCAACATTGTACTAGAAGTCTCAGCTAGCGCAATAAGAAAAGGAAATAAAAGGTATACAGACTACAAAGGTATACAGATTACAAACTGTCTTTGTTCAAAGATGACATGATTGTCTATGTAGAAAATCCAAAAGAATTGACAAAAAACCTTTCTGGAACTTATAAGCAATTATAGCAAGGGAAGTTAATCCCTTTTCTGTATGCCAGCAATAAACAGTGGCATTTGAAATTAAAACTACAATACCATTTACATTACCACCAAAAAAATGTTATAAACTTAATAAAATATGTATAAGGTCTATATGAGGAGAACCACAAAGCTCTGAAGAAAGAAAAAATCAAAGAACTAAATAAATATTGGAAGAAAGACTGGAATATTGTCCAGATGCTAGTTATTTCCAACTTGATCTGTAGATTCAATGCAATTTCCATCAAAACTCCCATAAGTTATTTTGTAGCTATTGAAAAACTTGTCCTAAAGCTTACACTGAGAGGCAAAAGACCAGAATAACCAACATAATATTGAAGAAGAAGAGCAAGGTTGAGGGACTAACACTATCCAACTTCAAGACTTACTCTAAAGCTATAGTAATCTAGATTGTGTTATTGCTGAAAGAATAGACAAATATTAATAGATCAATGGAACAGAATAAGTAACCCAGAAATAAACCCATATAAATATAGTCAACTGATCTCTGACAAAGGGTCAAAGGCAATACAACGGAGCAAAGTCAATCTTCAACAAATGGTGCCGGAACAACTGGATATTCACACGCAAAACTAATCTAGAAACAGACCCTACCCTTCACAAAAATGAACTCAAAATGAATCTTAGACCTAAATGTAAAATGCAAAACTAAATAACTCCTAGAAGGCAGCATAGGAGAAAACCTAGTATGGTGATGACTTTTTAGATACAACATCAAAGGCATGAAACTTGAAATAAATCATGGATAAGCTGGACCTCACTGAAATGAAATACTTCTGCTGTGTGAAAGACACTGTCAAGAAAATGAGAAGACAAGCCTCAGATTGAGATAAAATATTTGCAAAAGACACATTTGTTAAAAGACTCTTACCCAAAGAATATGAAGAACTATTAAAAATCAACAATAAGAAAACAAACTATCCAGTTAAAAAATAGACTGAAAACCTTAGCAGACACCTCACCAAAGAAGATATATAGATGGTAAACAAGTATATTAAAAGATGTGCCACATCACAGGTGTCAGAGAAATACAAATTTAGACAATAATGAGATATCCCTACATACCTATTAGAATAGCCAAAATCCAGAACACTGACAACACCGAGTGCTGATGAGGACATGGAGCCATAGGAATTCTCATTCCTTGCTTATGGGAATGAAAAATGGTACAGCCACTTTGGAAGACAGTTGGACAATTGCTTACAGAACTGAACATACTCTTGCCATAGGATCCAGCAGTCATGCTCCTTGGTGTTTACCCAAATGAGCTGAAAACGTATGTCCACACAAAAACCTGCATATAGATGTTTACAGCAGCTTCATCCATTATTTCCTAAACAAGGAAGCAAGCAAGATGTTGTAGGTAAGGAGATGAATAAACAACTGGTGGCACATTTTGGAATGGAATATTATTTAGCACTAAAAGGCACAGAGGAAGCTTAAATGTATATTTCTAAGTGGAAGTGAAAGAAGCTAATCTGAAAAAGGCTACACACTGTATGGTTACAACTATACAATACTCTGGAAAAGGCCAAACTGTAGAGACAGTAAAAAGATCAGAGCTTTCTAGGGGTTGGGGGAGGGAGGATGGACAGGAAGAGCACAGAGATATTGAGGGCAGTGAAACGACTCTGCATGATACTATAATGGTGGATATGTGTCATTACACATTTGTCGAACCCATTGAATGCAAAACACCCCCAGTGAACCCTGATGTAAACTGTGGACTTTGGGTGATGATGATGTGTCAGGGTAGGTTCATCAATTGTAACAAATGTACCACTCTAGTGGGGGATGTTGATAATGGGAGAAGCTATGCATGTGTAGGGGCAGAAGGCAACTGGGAAATTTCCGTACCTTCCTCTCGAGTTTGTGTGAAGCTAAAGCTGCTCTAAAAAAAAATAACATCTTAAAAAAAAAAAAAGAAGATCAGAAGTGAAACATGATCCTTGCCATCTGTATATTACTTCAAGGTTCATAAAGCGATTTTCCAGACTTTGGCTGGGCTGTGAAAGTTCACACTATTTTCACTTAGGAGATGAGGAGACTGAGGTTCAGAGAGGTTAAGTGACTCCCCTAAGGTCACACAACCAGTGAGTGAAGAAGCTAGCCCCAGCTTTCAGATCCTGTGTCTGTCCCGTTGAACTTCTTTACTGTGACAGTAGGAAAAAAGTGAGATGACAGGACAAGGGAATCAGCAGGGAGGACTTCAAGGGACATGGTGGTTCGATAGGAGTGAGGGACAAAAGTGATGGTGAGGGGATCTGGTTGAAAGGGAAATAGCAAAAAAAAAAAAAGTGCATGCGTTGGTACTAACAAGTAGTTTTTGAATGCTAGGCTGAGGAGGTTGGACTCCTTGGGAGACCCCCAAAGGCTTTTGTGCAGAGGCTTGATTTGGGTAAACATTGGGACTCTTGTTTGGTGTTGGAATGCAGGATGGGTTGGAAGGGGTGAAGAGATAGGAGGTAAGGCCAGCAGTCCAGAGGCTGCTGTGATCTGGGAGAAAAACAGGCAGGTGTGATTACTGGGGTGCCAGAAAGGGTGGGGCAGGTGCAGAGGCTGGGGTATCGCCAGAAGAAGCCACAGTATGTTTGTGTAGGAGGGTGAATCCCAGAAGATCCTAAGACCATGACCACGTGCATGGATTACCATGACGCTGGGTGCTAGGTTGTGGGGAAGGTAATGTGTTGGCCAGGCAGAAGCTGAGGTGTTGAGAGGACACAGTGAGAGAAGCCAAGTGGAGGCCTGGAAAGCTGAGCCTAGAACTCAGAGGGGAGGTGCTCTGGGGTTAACCAGTTTCTGGTGTGAATTAATCACCAATTAACTGATCGTTCCATAAGCAAAATGACGCCTTTGTGAATTCCCAGTTAAATTCTGCAACCCCAGTTCCTGAACGCAGGCTTGTCATTCCTGAAGTCAACTCCACCCTTAACTATCAGTAATGACAACATTCGCTCATCCTTTGTTCTTTATGCGTTCTATTGAATTGAGAGAAACTCACCTCTCAATTTCCACCTAACATCTCCTAAGCTTCTCTAAGATTCCCTTGCAACCGCAAGGAAAATTCTGCAGCCCTGCCCTTTTCTGTTCCCACCAACACTTGCGCCCACGGGTTTTGGCCATCCTGGTGCTCCCACTGGAATGCCTGCCCTTCTCCTTGGCCTATCTCACCTTTCCCAGGTGGGCAGCCAAAAATTCTCTTAAGCTGAAAACCACAAGCCTATGCAAACCCTGTCCATTTTCCAAGGCCCATTCTTATTCCATCTCCTCCAGAGTAGGAGGTGGTATAATCCTGTGATTATACTTCAGTCAGCTCCCCCACAAGGCCAGAGAGGTGTTGGCTCTGTATTGCATGGATATTTGCTTTGCTAAAGGAATGAGAACGTGGTTCTCTTCTGTCTGCTTCTGCTGTTCTCTGTTTATTTCACGCAGGTAGCCTGTGGTAGTCAGGGTAGACCGGGCTCTGCAGAAGCCACAGCTTCACTCTGAAACCTCAGTGCCTTCGCACAATGCTAGTTTATTTCTTGCTCATGCTGCATGTCCACTGTGGGTTGGCAGGAGGCTTTGCTCCTTACCCTTGCTGGAGGACCCGGGCTGGTGGTGATCTGAGATCCTGCAGCCTTCCCAGCTGGAGCGGTGCTGTTCAACAGCACTTTTTGCAATGATCGAGGTGTTCTGTATCTGCGCCGTGCACTATGGTAGCTCCTAGACATGTGTGGCTTCCAAGAAATTGAGATACTGCTAATGTGATTATGGAATGGAATTATAAATGTCATTTAATTTAAATTTATTTAAATTGCCACATGTGGCTGGTTGCTGTCACATTGACCAGTACGCATCTGCAACATAGTCTCACTTGTTCACCTCCCAGATGTCAGGAGAAGAGAGTGCATGGAGCATTCTTGCTGGCTTTTCCATGCTTAGCAAAGAAAGGATTAGTGATCCGCACTGGTCACCAGGCCCCACCTAACTGCAAGGGGAGCTGAAAGTGTGAGGGAGCACATGAATATTCAGAGAACAAGAAATGCTTTGCCAAAGAACTCTCCTAAATGCAGCCAAATCTTCCTTAGGCTCAGATGCATGAGATTTTAGGGCAGTGTGGGAGCAGATTGAGATGTCTGGCTGGAGAGGAGGTCAGGGATGAACTGAGATAGGGCAGAGGTATCTGAACTTGGAGATGTGGAGATAGGCCCAGAGAGGGCAAGGAGTGTTATCATCACCACACATCCTGGATCTGAGAAGTGAGAGAGAAGACAAGATGCTCTACCTGCCCCTAGGGAACAACAAGCCTGATTGGAAGCATCCAGCCTTTCATTCTGGGACCCTGGGAAGGAAAGAGCTGAGAACTGCCAAAAGCCTGTTTTTGAGACCTTGGAAGGGAAAAGCCCCAAAGGGCTTTCAGGTTTCAAATGGCATTGACTCTTCTCCCCCACCCCCCAACTGGGGTGAATCACCAGCTGCTGAAGGATAAACTGCAGGGCAATAACCCAGCATGAGGTCATCTGGGTCACACTTTCCGCCTGACCTCAGTCCCGGAGCCAAGTTCATGGAGTTTCCCAAGGCCAGTGAGGAAAGTGGTCACCCCACACTGCTATAGAACTCTAGCCATGGCGAAGGGAGTGGAGGTGGGCAGGCTAGGGTGCTATCAGTGTCAGGGTGACAGCTGTGAAATGGGCACCAGGGGCAACTCGGCAAGGAGAGGAAACTGAGGCCCAGAGAGAGATCGCTCAAGGAAGTAGCAACTGAACCGTGAGCAGTGCCAAGGGATCCCAGGCAAGGTCCTTTCTGCTCCCAACAAGAAGGGGTCCCTGTGCAGTGTTGTCCCAATGTCACCTTCACAGTCTCCCAGCTGGTGCCTGGTCCAGTTGTTTTTATTTTTCCTGGAAACCCACATAACTCAGGCTCTGTCCACTTCTGATTTAAATCCTTGCTGATGACAGAACCCATTTATTCTCCTCTCATCTTCCCAGGATGGAAGACAGATCTCCAGATGGCAGAGAAAGACCAGCGCGAGCAAAGGAGACGTCTTACCAGAGCCTGGAGCCAAAGGAGGAGCCTCTGCGTTCCCCAAATCAGGTCAGCACAAATCTGTATTTTCAATGAAGCTAAAGTGGGAGGAATTTTTCACTTTATAAACTATTCTTCATTTTGGTGAAGTCTTTTCCATGGGATTCCATTAAGGCAAGGAATGCCCTCATATTTCACATGAAATTTGATTCAGAACCCTAATTTCATCAGCAAAATGTCATCAACAACTACCATCTTGTAAGGCACCAAAAGTTTTAAAACTTTGACATCCAGTCGAAGTTAGGCCCATCCGTAGGTTCCTCCACATCACTTTGGTCTGTGCTTGTCTCCAATTTCCTTAGGCTGGGAGAACTTAACCCCCATTTTATAAAGGGAAACCTGACGCTGAAGTAAGGAATGGAAACCAAACCCAGGAATTTATCAGCTCTTTAATTCCCAGGGGAGGAAGTGTTTGGATCCTGGTCAATTGCAGAATTTCTTGGATTCTGAATCCTCCTGCTTTACCCTCAGTGTGTCCTGTGGGCTTGGAGCTGTCTACCTTAGGGACTGGCTCCTCTGTGAAAGAGGCCCATGTGCATTCCAGAAGTGAATTCTTTCTCTCTTCCTCTTCAGGGATGGCCCCTTTCCGCAGTTCAAACCAACTTTCCCTCTGCTGGTATCTATGGAAGAAGGTTTTCCAAATATCTCCGATCCAGGTGCTCTTCCACAGTGTGACCATGACACACCCCCATCAGGTGTGGGGTCTGACTCCCCTTTCCTTGTTTCTTAGTGAGCACTGACTGTCTGGAGCCTGCCATGCTGTGAGGAAGCCAAGCCATGGGGAGACATCACCAGTCTTGATCCTGGTGCCAGATGCGTGCGTGAGGAGCCTTCAGATGGTTCTGACACCCATCTCCAGCCTTGAATCTACCCAACTGAAGCATCAGAAAACACCACAAGCCATCCCTGCCGTGCCTTTCCCATAGAATCTGGAAGCACAATAAATGGCTGCAAAGTTGTGGGGACGTTTGCTGTGTGACTACAGTAACCTTGCTATGAGGTCTCAGGCATCTAGCATCTCTCCATAGCATTCACCACAATAGTAATTAATGAACTATTCAGGCAATTCCTTGTGTAACAATTGCCTTTTCCACTCAACTCTTAAGTTCCAGGAGGGCAGGGATGCATCAGGGCGTCATTCTACTCCTACGAAGTCAGCCAGGGAGATGTTCAGTGAATATTTAATGAATGACTGATCCTACACTGTCCTCAGACTAACCCCTATGCTTGCCCTCTGAATGACTCTGGCCTTGAATTCAGACTTACTCTTAATCCTGGCCACAGACCAACCCCCAATTCTGGCATCAAAGATCTAAATCTGGACACAGTCTGAGTGCAGCCTCTCACTCTGATGCCTGAGCAATAAGTTTAGCTTCAAACTGACCCCTAAACTTGACCTCAGAATGACCCTGACCCTGACCTCGGGCTGAGTCCTGGCCTCACCGTGGCCCAGGTGATCTGGGCCTCCCCACTGTCTTCCTCCCCTGGCTCTTTTTCCCCTTCCCCCACCCCCATCAGGGGTGGGGTCTAACTCCCCTTTCCTTGTTTCTTCGTGGGCATTGATTGCCTGGAGCCTGCCATGCTGTGAGGGAGCCAAGCCAAAGAGAGAAGTCACCAGTCTTGGCCCTGGTGCCAGATGTGTTCCCATGTTCCTGCCATATTGCCCTTCCTTCAGTTGCTTGAAGATGTATGAGGTGGGACCCCCCCCAATGGAATTATCTTTTGAAGGGTGGGCCCCTTGTAATACAGGCCTTCCCCACTAGGTAAGTGTTCTAGGAACCCCTCAGCCTCAGTGTACCATCTATCATGTTGTGAGAGGCTGCATTCAGCTTTAGTGATTTTTTTTTAGCTTCTTTCAATGTGTTTGCCCAATTCACAATGAATGATTTGCACACACACCTCCTCACACCGTGCTGAGAGTTCAGCAGTTTTGACCAAAAACGGCAGGACCCCCATCCCCCACCCTCTCTACTCACCCGATCTTGCCCTGAGCGACTTTTCCTTTTCTTCCGGATGAAATAAGTCCTTCAAGGGAAACATTTTCCCGATGTGAAAGATGTGAAACAAAAAATGACAGAAGCACTAAAAGGCATCAAAGTCAATGTGTTCAAAAACTGTTTGAGCAGTGGAAAAAGCATCTCAATACGGAGAGTACTTTGAAAGTGACTGAAGTTTAAACATATAAGAGTAAACACACATTTTTTATAACTAAATTTTGTTTTTTAGGTGTCCTCTCTTGTAAAACTCTATCCTGCTCAGCTTCTCTGTATGCACTTCCCCACCTTTGGCCTAAGGAACTCTCTCTTTTTTTTTGAGGTGGAGTCTCACTCTGTCGCCCAGACTGGAGCGCAGTGGCCGCTCCTGGCCACCGCAGCCTTGACCTGCTGGGCTCCGGCGATCCTTCCGCTTTCGCCTTCCAAATAGCTGGAACTACAGGCGTGCGCTACCACGCCCGGCTAATTTTTTTGATTTATTGTAGAGATGAGGTCTCGCCTGCCCGGGCGGGTCTCAAACCCACGGGCTCAAGCAATCCACTCACCTCAGCCTCCCCAAGCGTGGGATTACTGGCTGAGCCACCGAGCCCGGCTGTAAGGAACTCTCTTTCCCTCCTTACTCATAATCTTTCTTGCACTCTTGCTTAAATGTCATTTCCTGAGGGATCAGCTAATTTAAAGGAGACCCTTTTAGAATCACTCTTTGCATTTTCACACTTTATAACTGTAACCATACACAGGCATACTTCATTTTATTGCACTTCACGGTATTGTGTTTCCCAGATATTGTGGTTTTTACTAATTGAGGGTTTGTGGCAACCTTGCATCGAGCAAGTCCATTGGCACAATTTTTCCAACACCCTGTGCTCATTTTGTGTCTCTGTGTCATATTTTGGTAATTTTCTCAATATTTCACATTTTTTCATTATTATTATGTCCATTATGGTGAGCTGTAGTGAGTGATCTTTGATGTTACTATTTTAATTGTTTTGGGACATCAGAACCATGACCACAGAGGAAGGGGAACTTAATAACTGTTGTGTATGTGTTCTGACTGCTCCACCAACCAGCTGTTTTCCCATCTCTCTCCCTCTCTTTGGGCCTTCCTGTTCCCTGAGGCACAACAATATCAAAATTAGGCCAGTTAGAAACTTTATAGTGGCCTCTAAGTGTTCAAGTAAAAGGAGATGTCACACAATTCTCACTTTAAATCAAAAGTTAGAAATGATTACACTTAGTGAGGAAGGCATGTCAAAAGCCAAGATAGGCCAAAATCTAGACCTCTTGCACCAAACAGGTAACCGAGTTGTAAATGCAAAGCAAAAGTCCTTGAAGGAAATGAAAAGTGCTGCCCCAGTGGACATGCAAATGATAAGAGAGTGAAATATTCTTATTGCTGACATGGAGACATTTTCAATGTTCTGGAAAGAAGATCAAACCAACCATAGAATTCTCTGAAACCAAAGTCTAATCCAGAGCAAGATCTTAATGCTGTTTAAGTCTATGAAAGCTGAGAGAGGTGAAGAAGCTGCAGAATAAAAGTTGGAAGCTAGCAGAGACTGGTTTATGAGGTTTATGGACATCAGCTGTCCCCATAACATAAAAGCGCAAGGTGAAGCAGCAAGTACTGATGGAGAAGCTGCAGCAAGTCTCCAGAAGATCTAGCTAAGATCATTGATGAAGGTGGCTACACTAAACAACATATTTTCCGTGTAGACAAAATAGCTTTCTATTGAAAGAAGATGCTATCTAGCACTTTCATAGCTAGAGAGGAGAAGTTAATGTCTGGCTTCAAAAGGCAGGCTGACTCTTTTCTTAGGGGCTAATGCCCCTGATGACTTTATGTTGGGGCCAATGTTCATCTACCATTCCAAAGTCCTAGGACCCTTAAGAATTATACTAACTCTACTCTGCCTAGGCTCTATAAATGGAACAACAAAGCCGGGATGATAGAACATTTGTTTACAGCATGGTTTTCTAAATATTTTAAGCCCACTGTTGAGATCTACTGCTCAGAAAAATATTCAAAATATTACCTCTCATTGGCAATTCACTGGGTCATACAAGAGCTCTGACGAAGATGTACAAGGAGATTAATGTTGCTTTCACGCCAAAACAACATCCATTCTGCAGCTCATGGATCAACGGGTAATTTATACTTGCAAGTCTGATTATTTATGAAATATATTTTGTACGACTATAACTGCCATAGATAGGGATTCCTCTGATGGATCTGGGCAAAATGAATTGAAAACCTTTTGGAGAGGATTCACCATCCTAGACGCTTCTAAGAACATTCACGATTCATGGGAGGAGGTCAAAGTATCAACATGAACAGAAGTTTGAAAGAAGTTATTCCAACCCCCACGGATGACTTTGAGGGATTCAAGACTTCAGTGGAGGAAGCAACTGCAGATGTGATGGAAATAGCAAGTACACTAGAATTAAAAGTGGAGCTTGAAAATGTCACTGAATTGCTTCAATCTCATGATAAAACTTGAATGGATGAGGATTTGCTTTTTATGGACGAGCAAGAAAATTATTTCTTGAGATGGAAATTACTTCTGATAAAAATATGGACATTGTTGAAATGATAACACAGGATTTAGAATATTACATAAACGTAGCTGATCAGGCAGTCGCAGGGTTTGAGAGGACTGACTCCAATTTTGAAAGAAGTTCTGCTGTGGACGAAATGCTATTAAACAGCATCTCATGCTACAGAGAAATCTTTCATAAAAGGAAGAGTCAATCAATGCCGCAAACTTCACTGTTGTCTTATTTTAAGAAATTGCCACAGCCACCCCAACCTTCAGCAACCACCACCTGATCAGTCAGCAGACAACAAAATTGAGGCAAGACTCTATACCAGCAAAAAGATTATGACTTGCTGAAGGCTCAGATGATCATTAGCATTTTTTAGCAAAAAAGTTTTTTAAATTAAGGTGTGACATTTTGTTTGTTTGTTTGTTTTGAGAGACAGGGTCTCACTCTGTCACCCAGGCTGGAATACAGTGGTGTGATCCTAGCTCATTGCAGCCTCAAACTCCTGGGCTCAAATGACCCTCCCACCTCAGCCTCCCAAGTAGCTGGGACTACAGGTGCATGCCACCATGCCCAGCTAATTGAAAAACACATGTTTTTGTAAAGGTGGAGTCTCACTATGTTATCTAGGCTGGTGACATTGGTTTTTTAGATAGAATGCTAGTGCACATTTCATGGACTATAGTCTAGTGTAAACAAAACTTTTATATGTATGGAAAAACCAAAAAAGAAGTGCAACTTGCTTTATTGTGATATTTGCTTTGTTGCAGTGACCTGAAACCAAGCCCTCAATATACCCCAGGCCTGCCTGTATATTTATGTTTGTCACTATCTGTTTGATGTCTTCCTCTTCCAGACTGCAAATGCCTTCCGTGAGTACAGAACCTGGCACCTATAAGGAGCCTAAAAAATTGTTGTGGAATTACTAAATGAGCAAATGTTTAGGTCTGGCATCTTCCAGGAAGCCTTTTTTGTGGCCCTCCCCTGCCAGGGTAGAGGTCACACTCTTCTCTGAACATGGGAGCCCTCAGCCCATGGCCTGCCTGCCCTTCCAGCCTTCCGCGTTGGGCCTGGCCTCTCCCCTCTGCAGCTCCAGCACACACAGGCTCGGGTGGCTCAATAAATGCTTGTTGAACTGTTGAACCAAACCAATTTTCTCCCCAGCCTCCCCTCTGGCCTCATCTCGCACCGGCTCATGTGAGGGGCCATCAGGATCAGCGCTTCAAACAGAGAAGAGACCAAGAAGCCGAGAAATCAGCAGTAGGAGGCGGGCGGAGACATCCGTCTCCTCCTGCCCTCTGTCCTCATCGCTGTCTCCTGAGGGATTCAGGCAGTCAAAAGTTCAGACTACACGTTTTCTGGAAGAGGGAGGGGAATCTGTGTGTGGGGGATTAAAAAAAAGTCCCCAAACTCATATCACGCACACAGAACAACAAGCCATAAAACAGACACCATTGGGAGAAGATGGAGTCACATGGTGGGAATCTGTGGATTGCAGGGGAGGGGGAGGCGGCACTTGAGAAAATGCAGCCTCCTCAATGGGAACCAGATGGGCTGCGTGTTCTTAAATAGAATCCCAGACTTGCAGCACTGGGTGGGAGCTGGCCGGGGGTGCTCGCCCCTTGGCCCCTTCCTATGCAGAGGGGAAATGGAGGCAGAGACAGGAGGCAGCCAGCCCCGAGGCTGCGACAGAGTGGCTTCCAGACCCCAGGCTCCTGGCCCTGGGTCATGGCTTTGCTCACCCTGCCATGCTGTCTCACAGCCCTCTGCCAGTATCTCCAAATTAGAAGCATATCGAGAAGCGGTACTGAAGCAGCGCTGTTATCCCCCCTTTTCTGCTCTTTCTTCCAATTCTTTTTCTTTGGAGTATAATTTTAGAGGTGCCAGGAAGCCCTTGTTGTTCCAAGATTCCCGTCCCTACCCCACAATAGTGAGGAGCCTGTGACAGGCGCTGTGCTAGGGCCTTTACAGCTCTTTGCTCCTGTAATTGCCCCAGAGCCCCATGACAGAGGGGCTGGTCTGTCACTTCAGGCACTGGCGAAAGATAAAAGATAGGAGATGAGGATGGGGATGCAAGGATCACATATTGTCATCCTGCTTCTTATTGACCACTTAGGATTGAGCATCTTAACCAGAGACCTTACAGCAACAACTGCTTGAAATAAAGCTGACCCTTAGGGGATCGGGCAGAGCCCTTGAGACTGAAATCCAAGCAGCCTCTACTATTCCCAGCATTGCCCATGACTTCCCCTGCAGAAACTATTGTGTGAAAACATGAAAGACGACATGACTTTTCTTTTTTTTTTTACTGTCTCCTCCTCCCAGGAAAAGGCATCACTGGTCTATTTCCCCAGCTTCCCCAAGAAACAGATTCTCATGGTAACTTCTTTGGGGTGCTGCATGTGGCTCTGAACAGCATTAGAGGACCATGATGTGAATGATGACCCTGGCCTTCCCTCGAGCTTTTCCAGGCAGGAGGCAGGACCTCAGGCCTCCCTGGGGCATGGTGAGGAATCCTTGCTTGCCTGGGTCTTGGAGGTGTCTGTATCTCCTAATAGGAGGGGTGAAAAGTTGGATGTCCACTTACTTTGAAATCAGGTCTGCCACGGGGCTGGGAATTGGTCCTGTCTAATTCCTTCTGAGATCAGCATTATCTATAATAACAAATTGCTCAACCATCCAGTCAACGGTGACCAGTGCCTTAAAGCATGTGCCTGACTTGTAGGTGAATGAGCTGCTATGTAAGGAGTCACGGGGAGGGCATTTCTGACAGAGGCAGAGCTAGTGCAGAAAGACCAGTGGGTGAAGGCACCAGTGTGCACTTGGGGGCTGATGTGGCCACAGCACAGGGAGCGAGGAGGAGGGAAGTGGGAGTGCTGGGAGATGTGAGGTTGGAACAGGGACTGGACCAAGACCGGTCTGAAGGCCAAAGCGAAGAGTCTGGATTTTATTCTAAGGGTGATGGGGAGTCTTTGCAAAGCTTTAAGCAGGGATAGAATGGGACTCGTTTACAGTTTTGAAATACCACTCTGGCTGGAGTGGTTTAGAGCAGGGGTCCCCAACCCCCGGGATATGGCCCTTTAGGAGATGGGCTGCATAGCAGAGGATGAGTGGCAGGAAAGCAGAGCTCCTTCTTCTGTCAAATCGGCAGCGGCATTAGATTCTCACAGGCGCAGGGACCCGATTGTGAACTGTGCATGCGAGGAATCTAGGCTGCATGCTCCTTATGAGACGCTAATGTCTGATGGTTTCTCTCCCCCGTCCCCTCATTCGTGGAAAACATTGTCTTCCTTGAAACTGGTCCCTGACGCCAAAAACGTTGGGGACCACTGGTTTAGAGGAAATAGAGGCTAGAGCAGTGTCAAGAGTGGAGAACACTGCTGGCCTCAGGTGGGTATAAGCGGCCAGGACAAAGGTGACGTTGGTTAGATACAAGGAAGTGGATGGCGATGAGTGTGTGTTGAAAGAAGACTTGACTGGACTTCCTGAGAGATTGGATGAGGACCAGGAAGTGTCCTAATTTGGAGCCTGAATAAACAGGCTGCCTGGAAGGGACATTCATTGGGACAGGAAGGTCAGCCTCCTTCCCTAACCCTGACTGCCGCAATCCATGACTCCAGCAAGTGAGTAGCGTGCTGTGGCCTCTCTCTGCTCCCTTCCTTGCAAAGCAGATGGAGAGAGAAGGAAGAGGGCCAAGCCTCTGCGGCTGTGATCATACTTTCTGCTTTTAGCACAGCAGTTGGGAGTCCGTGGCCTTGTCATTCCTTGCCTCCCACTCCTGGCTCTCTCAGCTCTACTCTGAATCAAGTTCAGTTCAGTATTATTCACCGCCTGCTGTGGCCCCGCCACGTGAAGACCACTACGTGCTAAGTAGATGAAGAAGCACATGTGGTCCAGTCTTTGCGGTATGGGGAGAGCCGGGAGCACAGGCAGTGAAGGGCAGGCGCAGCCAGGGAAGCCTTCCTGGAAGAGATGGGGGTTCGGCTTGGCATGATGGGTATGAGCTGGGTGGAGGGGACAGGGAGAGAAATCCTCATGAAATTACTATTGTGGTAGAAAAAGAGAGTCCTAGAAAGCTGTGAACACTTACATGAGGTAAAATAGTGGGAATTGGAGGCAGAGCCAGAAGTTCGAATGAACTCTTAAGGCAGGGAAAGGCCAGCTTCATCTCTTTGCCACACACACACACACACGCATACGCATGCACAGAGGACCCCATCCAACTACTCCTGACCCCTAACCTCAGCCTTGATATCTCTCTCTTCCCTGATGAAGTGGAAAGGAAGAGGACAGCCATGTCATCTGGTCCACTTCCCTGCCTCACCACCAGAGAGCCAGCTAGAAAGTCTGTGAAGACAGCCATTTAGTGATATTATGTTCTGAACCTCCCCACATACCAGGTCAACTTGTCAATTCTAGAAAGCTCCAGGGATCGTCAAGGTATGGACCCCAGAGCGGCAGCATCAGTATCACTTGGGAACTGGATAGAAATATAAATCCTTGGGCCCCACCTCTGCCCACTGGAAACTGGAGAGAGGGGGGAGGTGAGACCCTAGAATCTGCATTTGTGCAGGCTCCCCAGGAGATTCTGATGCACACTCAAGTTTGAGAACCGTGGCTATCCTAGGGGCAAAACTTCCCCAGACTAGTGAGATGTTTCTCTTCTAGAGGAAGCTCCTACATGGGCCCTCCAGTATCTAACCCTGCCTCCTCCCCAGAAGTTGCTTCCGCCATATGGACTCTTTAGCTCTTTAAGTTTATTGCCCACTTCCAACCAGGCCTGTGGGGTGAGAGCCAGGTGGCAGCATCTGCCTCCCTTTCGCCCTCCCTGGCCCCACTCCCAGCCTGGCCTGCCACATCCGTGAAGTGTCCTCAGGGGAGCCAGCATCATCCATGGAGAACATTCCCAAGCAGTAGAAGAAATGGGTTGGCCTTGCGAAAAGGGAAGGGGTACCTAATGTCCCCAGTCCCCTTGAGAGTTTAATTCATCCAGCTCTCATTCTTGACCCAGACCTTGTCCCTAGCAGTGGAGATGGGTAATACCAAGCCATTGTCACACTCACGCTTGTCCCCTTTAGGTTAGAGATAAAAGGCTGGTGTGCATTTCAGACACAAAATCAGTTGTCTGCTGGCTGCTTCCTGGGATGGGACCACTTTATTGTCCCCAGGGAGCTCATAAAGCAATGTTATAGCCAACTAGGGGCCTCTGTTTTCTTTAAAGCCATAAGCAAGATCCACCCACTCAGCAGAGAGATACCTCCTTCACAGAGCTCCTGGCGGAACCCTGAGGGAGGCACACGGTCTGGTGGGGTTGCTTCCTGCCAGTTAGGCCCCTCCTCCCCTGTGAGTGTCTGGCTAGAGCCCATGTATTTTTTAAATCAATTTTTTCATTGCTGTTATCATTTTCTAATTTTAGTCCCCAGTGAGGGAGTGTGGATCTTACCTTCCTGAAGCTACGGTTGCTTAAACTGCACACACTGGGGTGGGGATGGAAAGGTTTTAGGGCTACCCTGGGCAGGGCCACAGAAGAGGGGGCACAATTCAAGTCCCTCCTATGAGCTGGCAGAGGAGGCTGTGTGTGAGTGTACATGTGCCTAACTACCCACTGGTGGTAAACACAGGGAACCACGGGTTCTAGCTCAAGCTTCCTCGACAATAGATTATGTGGCTCTGGGGGAGTCTGTTAGCCTCTCTGGGCCTCAGTTTACTCATCTGACATATGAAAACAGTACTAGCTCTACCTTCCCCTGAGGACCACTATGGGCATCCAAGAGCCTGGTATCTAAAAATAGCAGGAAGGCCGGGTGTGGTGCCTCAAGCCTGCAATACCAGCACTTTGGGAGGCAGAGGCGAGAGGACTGCCTGAGCTCAGGGGTTCAAAACCAGCCTGAGCCACAGAGTGAGACCTCGTCTCTACAATAAATCAAAAAGTTAACCAGGTGTGGTGGCACATGCCTGTGGTTCCAGCTACCTGGAAGGCTGAGGCGGAAAGATTGCCTGAGTCCAGCTGGCCAAGGCTGCGGTGGCCTGGGTGACAGAGTGAGACTCCAACTCAAAAAAATAAAAATTAAAAATAAGTAGCAGGAAAAATATTGATGGTTACACAAAGCAGGGTAACCAAGTCACTGACGGAGCCATCACCTCTTCCTTGAAGGCTGAGACCGCGGTTTTCCCATGTTTCGTATTCCCCAAAGCACCTGGTGCAACCCATGACAGGTGGTCAATCAATACTTGTTGGACGGATGAAATAGAAGACATAGTCCCTGACTCCATGGAATTGAAGACCTAGCTGGGGGAGGGTGGTGGGGATGAGGAGCACACAATGGAAGAAACTGAAGAAGAGGAGGGAGAGGCCCCCTTTAGCACAGACACCTCTAATTTAGAGTTTGTGATGCTTTTACAAGGCCAGAGCGGAATTGGACCCTGCAGATGGGAACATGTGCTGAACAAACTCCTAGTGGGAACAAGATAATAATAACAGGAGCTACCGGCCTCCGGGCAAGTGCTGTGTTCCAGATGGCAGAGGGAGTATTGTGCCCTTTGGCGACACAGGTTACATGGGAGCAGTTAGCCTGCCAATCACAAGTGAACTCTGACCTCATCTCTGAAGCAGCCAGTACCTTTCCTTGACCACACTTTGTTAATGGCCGTCCGGGGTGACTTCATGTGTTTAAGGAACATAAACTTTTATTTTGTTAAGACTAAACTATTCCTGGCCTCCCTTTGCCGCCTCCTAAGCAGCTCGGATCCAGTCAGGGTTTTCAAATAGAGCTGATGACAAAGACCAGGCTACCAGCTCTACCTCATCACCAGAAGAGGGGACATGGGGAGCAACATGGGGGCCCTTGGGTCTGGCAGAGAGCTCCTGGGCTGTTGGAGATCCTTGGCCAGCTACTGCCCCTACCTAGGTCACAGTTGTCCCAACAAAATGAGGAGGTGGGGCCAAATGAGTCTCAGGGTAGGTGCTTTTTGTGTTGGCCTCTTCGGGTTCTTGGCCAAGGAATGACCCAGCCTTGGATTTGTGTAGCAACAGGATGACTCCTCTGCCAGTTGCTGCCTCCTCCCACCCAGTGCTCTGACTGGGGAAGAGATGGGATCCCTAGGCTGGAGGCAGAGGTGACCCAGTTGTCACATCCATCCCTTCCGGCCTCAGATGGCTGGGTCAGGTTTCCAGTGAGGAGCGGCCTCAGACAGAGGGAATGTCCAGTTAAGCCCTGTCAATTGGGTGAGAGAGAAGAGGAGACAGAGGCTTGGTGAGCAGAGAGAGAGGGTTATCGTTCAGTTTCCACAGACTAGGTTCTCAGGAGCTGGCTAAGGAGTCCGCAGAAGGCCAAACCTCAGGCCACCTTGTCCTTCTAACAGAGTGAGGTCTGGGCTCTCTTTCCATGAAGTCTCCCCTCTCCATATCCCAGGTTAGGGCAGACACAGGGACAGGAGGGAGTGGAGAAAGAGCAAAGAAATTATTAAATCTTGAGGTGGTCCCAAGGGAAGATGTGTTCTTCCTTTGAGAATCGTTCCTTCGGGGTCCCAGTCTTGGGCAGGAAACACACCTCAGTGAATGGAGAGTGGGGGAATTTCAGTTCTCAGTCACCTCCCAGCAGGACTTCTTCCTGCAGTCAACAATCTGTGGGACACTCTGAGGGGCCCTGGCTTTTCACTTTCTGTAAGCTTCCCTTCCTCTCCATCTCTCTGTTCTCCTTCCTCTCCTCTTCCTCCTGAGGTTGCCTGGCATCTAGTCAACTCTGTGCAGGAGGCCAGCACTGTTGGTCCATCCAGCTCAGGGGAGCAGCATGGCATAGTGGTTACAGAGGTAGACTGCAGCCTGGCAGTGTGTCCCCTGGCAGACATGCTTGAGATGCTCCCAGGGGTTTAGGCCTCAATGTTCAACACCCCATGGGAAAGGAAGGGAATCTTCCTATAGTTCTGTCTGCAATGGGGGCACCATTCCTGAACCTGGAGTGACTGGGCAGCAGCAGGAAGGGCACAGGAGGAGAAGCATCTAGAGACCCGCTGCTGATTTGCCCATGTACTCTCTCTAGCTAGCTCAGCAAGGACGCTGGGTCCTCCTGTGAGTCTTGCCCCACCTAGAACTGAGCACTTCCTGTCACAGGGTAGGATGAGGCTGCCACACACCCCACAGTGCTTTATGGACAAAGGCACCCCTTCCTCTGGGCAGATGCAGCTCCTCCCCAGGGCCTATCTCTTGGCAAGCATCCCCCACTAGGGAGGATACTGCTGGGGTGGTGGGCAAGGGACACGACATCAATATGGGTGCCTGATCTCAAACCAGGCAAAGCAGGGACCAGAGAGAGGCCCAAACTTTACCTGCACGATGACCACTTGTATACCTAATCCTGAATTGTACCCCCACATCTTTAAAATTAATTAAATGAAATGAAATTTTAAAAAGAGAGAATCCCCCATGTGGCCCCTCAGCCGGGTGCCCAACCAGATAGAAAATCATTAGGGAACCATAGCAAAGCAAGGGTGGTAGAGGAGAGGAATGTGAGGATAGGAGGTGACTTCTGAGAAGGTCTCATGAGGGAGTGGAATTTGCTCAGGGTCTTGTAGGACAAGTTGATTTGGCAGTGACTGAGATTTCAAGCACAGACAAATGCATCGGGCATTGGCATGGTGGCTGGAAGTGAGAGCCAAGGTCCCTGTTGGAGAGAGATGTGTGTGGAGAAATGGTGGAAGGACAGGGTGTGAGACTTTCCACTCGCAGAGTGAGAGGAGTTCCATCTCAGTAGATAGGAGAAAGTCGTTGCAGGGCGTGAGCCAGGGTTGGGGTACAGTGGACTCCCAGGCACTGATCTACACCCCCTCAAATGAGATGGGCAAGAGCCATCACTAGGTGGGAATCCTGGGTGAGCTGACTGCTGTGGTTCAACCCCCAAGGGCTACAGGGAAGAGGAAGAGGGATCAGAGCTGGACATCTCTCAAAAGGTCATCACGGGCAATGAGGGCCCTGGGGAGATCCCTCTGCACAGAAATGTCACAGATAATTAAGATTCAACAAACCCCTCCCTGAGTTCTTACAAGGCTTATGTGACTGCATGAGAGGTCTATATCTAGGCCTTATTATTATCACCATTACAGGAATGAGGAAACAAAGACCAATTTAAGTAGCAGTTTAAATGGAGGTCACACACTGGGAAGGATTTGAGGCAGACTTTGTATATTTGTTTGTTGGTTTGTTTGGACAGGGTCTTGCTCTGTTGCCCAGGTTAGAGTGCAGTGGTGCAACCACAGCTCATGGGAGCATCAGACTCCTAGGCTCAAGCAATCCTCCCACCTCAGCCTCTCAAGTAGCTAGAACTATAGGAGTGTGCCACCATACCTGGCTAACTTTTAAATTTTTTGTAAAGATGGGGTCTTGCTATGTTGCCTAGGATGGTCTCAAACTGCTGGTCTCAAATGATCTTTCTACCTCAGCCTCCCGAAGACCTGGGGTTATAGGCGTGAGCCACTTGGGCTGTCCCTGAGGCAGGCTTTGAACCCAGGCCTGCCTAACCTCAGAATCCCTGCTCTGACCACATCACCTCCATGCCTGAAATGGCCTGCCCTCCAGAACAGGTCCAGAGCTGGCTCAGGGATCCAGGCTCCCAATGAGGACATGGCACACACTAGGCAGAGGGCCTGGTCCCAGGCCCTGGCCCTAGAGGGATGTTGGGCATTGCTGGTGGGAGAGAGTAGGTCTGGGCCTGGACTCTCCCTGGTGGGCAGCACTGCTGCATGTCAGGATCTGGGTGGAGGAGGAGGAGAAGGGCCGGTGGCACTCTGCTCCGACACATCACGTGCTTTCTGCTCCTCACGTTCTCCTCAGATTCTCTCTGCTGCTGGCTCTGCCACTTAGTGGCTAGGTTCCAGGCGAGTTTCCTCCGATATCGTCACATTTTCATTTCCTCAGTAGTACAGTGGAGCTAATAACAACGCAGGGTGATTGTGAGGTTCAAGGACGCAGTATATGCTAGGAGCAGGTCTATATGGACTGCTTAGTTCCAGAGAGCGTCATTATCTGAAAAGTCCTTACTGTTTCCCCTCTTCCCCCTAACACATTCCTTTCAGCTTTTAAAGCCCAGTGTAAATGCCTTCTCATCTGTTTTGGCAGAATCCATTTTCCCTGATTCCTGTTCTGCTGGCGGCTTGTTAACAGCTTTATTGTGTGATTTATCATGGTCTGACATCATAGTCAGTTGAGGACGTGTCTATCCTTCCAGACAGTGAGCCCCCTGAGGGCAAGGCTGTATTAACAGTTGGTTTGCTCTTCCCTGGCTCAGGAGGGCTCAGCTGCTGGGATGCTCTCAGGAACCCACGGAGTTGGCAGACTCCAGGTCCCAGAGTCACACTGGGCAGAGAGTCACCCAATCAGCACAACATGCATTGGACTGCTACCAGAGGGAGAAATAAACCCTTATTCTGTTAAGCCATTTCAACTTCAGGGTTATTATCACAGTTAGCCTGCCCCAGTGAATACAACCCCAGGAGTATCTAGTCAGCTTAGCTTACGTGGATACATGTAGCAAGACTATTTTTTAAAATAGCTAAGGAAATCATGATGGGGGCAAGAAATATTAGGGAGGTAATATGAAGTAGGAGCAAAAGGAAAGTCTTGCAAGTCACGTAGAGTACTATTTCAACAGAAGAAAAGGAAAAAAGGCTCCGAACAAGTGACTTGCAAGTGAGTTCACCCCAAGACCAATAAATATATGAAAAGATGCCCCCTAGTAAGCAGAAAAATCCACATTTAAGAAGCAATGTGATACCACCTCAAACCTCTCAGCTTGGCAAAAACTAAACATGCCAGTGATGATACCCAGTGTTGATAATGGCTGGGAGAAACAGGAACCCTGTGGATCACTTGATATGAGTGTAAACCTCCTTGGGCAATAAATTGATAATCTCTAGTAACGTTAAAGATGAGCACCCCTTCCAGCCATCTAGTCTATGGAAACGCTCACACATATGCATAACTAATAAAGATGGATTGCTAGTTTGGCTCCAAGCTTCCTAGCAGCCAAAGCAAAGAGGAAAAGATGATTTGCAGGATTCTCAAAAGTAGACAAGTGACTTTGGCTTCTTGGCCATGAGGTCAGGGAAAATGTTCTCCTGTGAATTGCTCCTGGAGCAATAGGTACCTTAATAGATGAGATCTTAGGCAAGACCCCCATGATAAATAGTAAATTTCATACAACTTACGATTCAAATCACATATACAGTTTTACAAAACTTACTTATTGATTCTAGGAATGAAGGGCAAGTGAGGAGCATTTAGGAACAGCAGTGACAGAAGAGTTCAAAATCATGTGGCCCAAGTATGGGTTCTCTGATTACTTAGGACGGCCTGGCTTGATTCAAGAATTAGATTTTTAATATCACCAGAACCACCCCTATGATGACTGTTTCTTCAAACCAAGTTTTTTAATAGAGCTGAGTAGCAGAGAGCTCAGGTTACAATTTCAGGCAAGAAACCAGAGTGCAAATAACCGCTGTTGTTGATTTAAGGCATGGCCATGAGCTCTGCTGGTCACATGGGCAAGAAGGTAGCTGCTTTCCATGATAATCAAGGAGCAGTGTCTGGATAATGGCCCCTAATCTGAAGGGGTGTAGCGACAATAAAGGGAAAGCAAGGGGGAATTATATCAAGAAATGCACACAGATGTAAGCCATGGCTTGTTCCTAGTCACAACATTTTGATAGGAGCTTCTTCGTAGCCCAAAGAAAAGTGGACAATGACCACGTGCAGTTCTGTCTTCTGTTGCTTCTCTGTGTGAGCTCAGCTTCAAGTGCAGAGCTCACTGTCTTAGGTCTGAAGGGCCTGGGTCATGGCCCAAGAGCACATCTTTGATGCGCCCTGAGTAGAGCTCGGAGCCCTTGCAGAAGTGAGTACTTGTCATGTCCTCTAGTCCTGTCTTTCTGCTGGTCATGAAAGAAGCTGCATGACTGAACCAAATGCTTCAATCCCAGAGAGTAAGCAGGGCCTGCCTAGAAATCAGTCCTCGTTTTCCCTATTTTTTAAAGAAGACTCTTCCTGTCACGCGTGATTTCCAGAGTGGCAGATGGTCATTAAGGTTCTCAGGACACATCTGATCAACACTAAAACCACACAATGAGTCCAGAAGTGGCCCCTGCCTGGGAGTCAAAAAGGCCAAGGCAGTGTGATCCATACTGGGAAGACGGTGGATGGTTTTTAACTGCAGCCTCTGTTGGGTGGAATGTGTGACAGGGATCGGGGGAAGTCATTGTCATCCCAAATTTGAAGTTTGCAGAAGAGAAAGCTGCCACCTCTTACTAAGCTTGAGAGCAACAGACTGGTATGTCTAATCCTTACAGAGCCCAGGAGCAGTACCTTCAGTAGGGACCAGAGACTCCGCTTGAGGTCCAGGCTGTGGATAACCATCCAGGAAGTGGAACAGCAATTTGCAAGAATTGAGGTCTGTCACTTAGGGCACAAGTTTCAGAGCTCTGGGAGCAAAGAAGTTACTTGGTACCTTTTCTGATCCCTAAGAGGCAATCTTTAAGCAATGACATCACCAGGTATGAAGGATGCTGTTAGGCTTTCCCCCATGCCCCTTGCCAGTCCTATGTGTCCATCCCCAGCACCTTTGAAGTCTACTCTTGGGTCTCTGGAGCCACTTCACCCCTATTGTTGGAGATCTGGAAGTGCTAAGAGTCTCTGTCTCCTCGGATGGACTAAAGCAAAGTCCTAATGGGTATAGAAATATAAAGGTTTAGTTTCCTTGTCCAAAGGCGGACAGACTCTGTGGTGTGTTTTATGTTCTAGAGCTCTTGTGGGATCAGATAGAGGCTGGGGCATCACCTGAAATTGGAAACTGACTTGGTGTCTTCCTTGTCCCTTCCTGTTTGCCGCCTTCCTTGACTGGCCTCTCCTTGATAGAGGAGTGCCTTCTTGCTAAATTACTTGCACACGAATCCTCTTCTCAGGGTCTGGGGGACAACAGGTCCACTAAGGGGGCTAATGCAGAAAAGAGGAGGAGGAGACATGGGCCTGCACCTCCTTCCTCTTACTGTGCTTGAGTCAAGGGCAGCAGGATCCTAGGCTTGCTACTCACTGTCAGCCCTTCGTGATAATGCTAGGGACCTCCTCTGAGATCTGTGACAGCTGGTCGGGTGTTTGGGCTTTGGAGAACTGAGTTGCTTGAGGCGTGACTGAGAAGCAATGCCTCCTGGCAGCGGGGCTTCCTGTGCTGTGCTCCTCTGAGGCTGCCCTGGTTGGCCTTCCAGGGGAGTTTTGGCTGCCCGGAGAATCTCATAAAAGAGGAATTTTATAGCCAGAGTCTCTGCTGCCCAGATCAAGGAAGTCAGATTGAGACTGAGTGGTCCCCATCCATGCTGCATGGTCACAGAAAAAGCACCACCCCCCCCCCCCGCCCCGTAGAGGCAGTAGCAGCCATATCTGTACACCCAGGCCACAGAATGGTTCTAACCCTCTCCAGGTGTTTTACCACCTCCTGAACACACCTGCCTGGGGCACCCAGAGGCAGCCCGAGGCAATCTATGGGCAGAGGGAGGTTAAGGGTGGAAGGGCTCCCTCCTGAATCCTGTAGATTGCCCATGTCACAGATACTGTTGCATCACTGAAGACACCAGCCCTTTGGCTGACCTGCGAGCCCATTTCCCGTCACTGAATGCCGTGGGCTGCTGTTGAGCAATGACATATAAGTTGGATGGGTTGGCCCCCTGCTGTCATGGCGACTTTCCCAGGGGTGTGGCCCATGGGAAGCAGTCTTCCAAAGGCAGCTTGCCCGCAGATGGTACCTAGGCTGGGGCTTTTTGAGAAAGGCATCAGCATTCCTGACGTCCAGGTCACTGGCAATTGGATGGCGACTGGGGTTTCACTGGGTGCAGGAAGTTTGGAAGGCTCTCCAGCCAGGGCCCTGCCCCACAAAGTGCCCCTACCAAGCAAAGGAAAGTAGACCCTGAAGCTGCTCTGCCAGGTGTGATCTGGAGACCAGACATTCTCCAGCAGTGACCCAGTGGCCAGCCTAACAGGTCACCTCGTCAGCCGGCGGCCAGCAAAAGCAGAAAATTCAGCATTCGTTCTTACAAAGAGTATCAGTTTGGAAAGAGAGGGTGGGACCTGGTTCCCAACATGCACCTCCCCCACACCCTCTGCCCTTCCCTCCAACTGGGCACCTCCCTCCCCCATCCCCCATCTCATGTCTGGGACTACTTTCTTTCCCATCTCGGGTGAAAAAGTGTCTCACCTGCTGTTCAAGCCTCCAGTTGCCTTCTGCTTTGGAACCAGCCCTCTGGTGGCTTCTCCGAGCCCCTGACCCACCACTGCATGCTGCCACCCTGTGTCAGTCATTGTTCAGCCTGCAGACATGCAGCATCTAACCTCACCCCTAGAGCTCTGCCTGCTCGAGGGCTTCACTGCATGCTGCTCTGCTCCCACTCCCCCGGTGCCCCTCCTCCACCTGCTGACACCTGGCCTCTGCTCTGCCATCTCGCTCCACTGAATGGGGTTCTCGCGAAGGCCATCCAGATCCTCCCCCAATGCCAATAATGCAGGCATCTCTGTCTTCAGGACACTGCCCTTTCTCAACATTGGGCACTGTTGGAGCTGGCCCCTTCGTGATACCTCTTCTCTCTGTCTCCTGCTCCCTCTGTGTGTCTCCCACAATCCTTTGCAGGTCTCAGTCCCGTGATCTTGGCCAAGTTCAGCTCTTGATCCCTTTCTCTTTCCCTTTCTCTTCATTCCACACTCTCCCTGTTATCAGTGGCCATCCCTGAGCCAACAATTCCCAGGTGCTCCCCTCTGAAGGCCCGATTGTGTCCCCACCGGACACTTCTCCTGGAGTATGGCACAGTCTTGGCCAACACACTTGTCCCACGCTGAACCCATCTCATCCCTGCATTTCCTTCAAACCTACTCTTCCTCAGGGAAACTCATCTTTGGTACCCACCCGGCTCCCTGTCCCCAGAACACCCCATTGCAGCAAATGGCTTCAGGAGTCCTCATGCTGCTCATGTCAGAAAGCTGGGAGCTATCCCCAGCTTTGTTCTTGCTCCCCAGAAGGAGTCCTGTTTATTTTTCCTACACATCTATCTCTCGTCACGTATGCCCTCGCTCTGTGGCCCCAGCCTGGACTCAGACTTCATCATCAGCTTCGAGCTCCCTTCAGGAGTGCTTTGGCCCTAACTGCCAGGAGCAGAATGCCTGCTGGTTGAGGGGCAGCAGGAGCTGGTTAGGGAAGCCAGGACGCCCTGAGGCACAGCTGGCTGAGGTAAAGGTCTTGCGGCGCCTGAAGCGACAAGGCCCCTCACACAGGGCGGACTCTCTGCTCTGTCTGCTGCTCTCTGAAGCCTCTCACCCAGGGCAGACTCAGCCCTTAGGACATCTTCCCTTCCCAGGGCCACATGAAGCTAAATTCTGAGGCACTTGTCTGGTGGGTGGAGGAAGAGAAATGGAGGTTTCTAAACTATGAACCTGGAGTGGATGGGCACTCCCTACCCGGAGCTCCTGGGCGTCCATGAGCCTCCCAGGAGGTGGAAATCTCCCTCAGCAGCACAGTTCTCCTAGATGTTGATCCCACGCCGCCATCCTGGCCCAACTTTCTGAGAACAGGGCATATCCCCTCCTGACCCTCTCCAGAATGAACAAAGTTGGGGCGGCAGGAGTGAAGGAAAGCGAGACTTCCCCGGACACTGCAGCGGGGCTAGCTTATGGTGGGGACACTGCCTCGCTCCAAATAAGCCCTCTGGACTGGCTGTAAAAGCGAAGGCACTCCTGGTAATTCACCATGGGCAAATGCACCCGCGGGACAAGAAGTCCCACAGCCTCACCAACTGCCATTACTAGCCCCTCCGAGTAAGTGGAATCATCAGATCTTCTCCTGAGGACAGTGGCTGAGGGGAGAGAGGGAGAGCAAGGCAACTGCCCCTGAGAGGCCTGAAGGCACATGTGCACTGTGGACATGTTGGGACCCCCCTGGAAGTGGGGGTGTTGGAGAGAACCCCTGGGGCCTGGCGGGCTTGGGGAACCAGCATGGTGGCCTGGGGGAGGGGCAGAACCGGTGGGAGAGAAGCTTTCAGACTTTCAAGGAACGTAAATTTTACCCCCGGCTACTTTCTCTGGGATTTATTTCTCGGTGAACTTGAGACTTTGCCTAATTACGTTTGGGTCTCTTTCAAAGCACATAAATTGCATCCAGTTCTTCTGCCTCCTTCTTAGGAATAAATTGTCCCTGTGTGAGGAGGGATCTGGGGGAAAGAGTGAGACTTTATTAATTCGACACAGAACTCTGTTCCCCTGCCCTCCCCTCCGCCCCCCGTTGAATAATAAAATAATGAAGATTTGACTTGGACCAGGATGTATGGATAAATATATTGGTGGCATGAATGGAAATGGATTTATTACATAAACAGGAGACTTCATCAATTTAAACCTGGCCTCCTTTCAGTGGGCATAAATTACATTTTCTTTTCCTACCAGTTGCTGGGTTTTTTTTTAAACTGGATTTATCGGAATTGAAATTTCACTAATTTATTTTATGGAGCCTTCGGCTTCCTCTTTCTGCCCAACTCATTAAAGACAGGTTTCCTTCCAGCTCTCCTCTTTGAGTCTCCTCACCTCAGTCACACTCAGAGCAACGTGGCCCCAGGGGGTCAGGGGTGGAGAGGAGTGTGGGCTGTCTCGGTCGGGGCCCTGAAAGATACTCAAACCTCTTCTTCATCTAGAACTCTCCAGTCCACCTCAGGAAGGGTGTTGCAACAGGATGCCCAGCCTCAGAAACAGAAGATGCTTCCTTGCCTGGCCCCCAGGAGGGCTAAGGAATGACCCTGAGCTGGTTTCAGAACAGGCCAGCAGGCAAATGGTAAGAGGATTCATCAAACAGGATTGCAGCAAGAGCTTCAAGTGCCTGGCCAGAAGTGCCAAGTGAGGTGGGTACGGGGAGCTTCAGGGAGTACCAGAAGGTCCCATCCAAGACCAGTGGCAGAATGCACATGGCGTAAGAACCGATGGCTTCAGAGTGCAGGGTCCAATTTACACAGTTCCTCTTCCCCCTCCTTCTTCCTTTCTCCTACTGCTTCCTCTCAGCAAAGTGGAGATTTGAAGCTGGGCGTGGTGGCTCATGTCTGTAATTGCAGCAGTTTGGAAGACTGAAGCAGGAGGATTGCTTGAGCCCAGAAGTTTGAGATCAGCATGGGCACCAAAGTGAGACCGTGTCTCTACAAAAAACCAAAATGTAAGCTGGACGTGGTGGTGTGCCTGTAGTTCCAGATACTCAGGAAACTGAGGCAAGAGTTCATCTGAACCCAGGAAGTTGAGGCTGCAGTGAGCTATGATCGTACCACAGCACTCCAGCCCGGGAGATAAAGTGAGTCCCCAACTCCAAAAAAAATAAAAAATGGAGATTTGGATCAACACCACCTACAATGTTTGCTTGGCACAGGCAGGATGGCTTGCAACATCCTTATAGCAGAAGATGTGGCCTTTGAACTCTGGCTTTGCTGGCTTTGCTTTTCTTCCAGCCCAAGAAGTCCATGTAGGGAGTCTCATATCTGTCTCTCCCCAGGCATCACTTCTTAAACTTGGACAGTGCTGCAAGTCTTGAATATCCTTATTCATTTAAAACGGTAAGGAACTCAGTATGTTGATACCCCTAGAAATGCAGAAGAAGGGTGGCTGGGTTCTATTTAAAGAACTGGAAGAGGACCATGTACAACTCAAAGAAGTTACTAATGGGGGGAATTTGGGGCACCACAAAAAAACAGGTGGCAAGAGATTTCTCTTCCCTGTGCCTTACTGACACCCCTGAGTCTCCCACACCTAAATGGGAGGCTGTTGCCTCAGCAACACTGGCCCTGCGGGGGACTAGGGAATAGACAAGAGGAGGGAAGAGACCGCTCCCCACGCGAAGCCTCACCCCATCTCCTGTCCCACCCATTTTACCAACCCTGGGACTGGCAGGGGGCAGTGGTGGCTCTGCAAGCTGTCATTCAGCCTGTGTCAGGCACAGGTGTTTCTAATAAGGGCTCCTTCAGGCTTGCTTCATCCAGGAGGATGTTTACAAGAAGGCCTGATGAGAAATTGTCTCCAAATGCTGTCTTGTAAGCAAGACGTTAAGAAGGGGGGTGGGAGGGCGCCTTAGGCTGTAAGCAAACAGGGCCCTAGAATGGGGCCTGGCCAGTGCTCTCTCTACCCCGCTCCCTGCTTGGCCAGGACTGGCAGACTGGGGCCTGGGCAGGTCTGGGCCCACTGCCAAGGATGGTAAGTGCCATGGGAGTTGGGTTTCAATAAACAAAAACAATAATGTTGGCAGAACCTCCACAATAAGCAGCGACTGGGGCATCCCAAGATTGCTCCTCAAGCCCTAAGGCCTTGTCTTTGATCCCCTGGTCTTCCTTCAGCCCCTCCTCCACAGGTTGAGGGGCAGGCAGTCACAGGTTTTATTATCATCCTAATGAATAATCGACGCATCAATGAGGAACATCCTCTTGGAGAAGCCCAGAGAAGAAGGAGAGGTGTCCTCTTCCAAGCATCACATGGAGAATTCTCCAGGATGATTACACCTACTAAGAGGAGGTTAGGGGATACACAGCAGGGGTGCAAACTTTTTCTGTAGGGATCAGATAATAAATAGTGCTGGCTTTGAGCCCCACACAGTTTCTTTGGAAATGATATCTCTGCCTTTGTGGCACAAAGGCGGCTGTAGACTATAGGTACATGAGTGGGCAAGGTGGGATTTGATCCACAGACAGTCGTTTGCTGACCCCTGTTGGATAGGATCAAATGAGTCCCAGAGAGGTGAAATGACCAGCCAACATCATGGGATCCAGACCCCTATGCCCTTCAGGCTGCACAGACTGGTGTGACCCAGTTCAGCGCAGTCATCAAGATGGTGGCTAGAGTCCTGAACTAGACACAAGGGAATTGCACCCTATAGAAAAGGTCAGTATTTTGGACAGGAATTTGAGAGTCAAGATAGAGGTACAAACAAAAGAAGGAATGTAGCTGGGCTGTCCGGGTATTGCTGGACAAGAGCTTCTGGTGCCTGCCTGAGATGTGGAGATAGGACATGAAATCAGGACCCAGGGAAGGTGCTACTGCCCACATGAGGCTGGAAGTGTTCCACTTTTGAATACAATACCTGAGTGTGTGGTCTTGCATGGGGTCACAGGGTCCCTGATGTAAGGCTGTGCAGTGAACTTGAGTGGTCTCTGTGAGGATGGAATTGGAGTCTCTTCAGGTATGGGTGAGATTGAAGAGCACTGAATGAGGTTGGGTGTTGTGTGTAGAGGACTTGAAGCCCAGTGTGGCTGGGGTCTGATTTTGGCAGGGACGTCAGTGAACAGTGGATAGGCTTGGGGCTGCCATCCAAGAATTCCCTCTCTAAGTGAAGGGGCAGTGAGATTTGGCATGGGGTGTTCAACTTGCAACCAAGTTGGGGCTAGTGTGGCATTTGGCTTTGGTCGGCATATCTTTGTTGGGTAGGCATGCGCTGGGAGTAAGGGCATGGATGAAGTTTGAGGATCAGTGTGCCCTAGAGACAGGGTCACTCTGGGTTAAGCTTGATGAATCAGCCTTTGGTAAGGCTGAGGATGAGATGAAGTTCTAGGATTAAGGATGTGGCCTTGTTTTGAGGTCTGGGCGCCTGGTCTTGGGGTGGCTGGGATTGAGGTCATTGTTTGATTGAGGTTCATGGAGTCAGCAAGTGTTTAGCTTGGGGTGTCTGTGCCAGGGGCTCTGACTGAGTGGTTAAAATCCATGTGAGACTTGATGGCAGTGATTGGGATTGGGGGGTCAACATGTGGCAATGAGCACCACCTGCACCTGGGGTTGGTGGGTCAGTGTCTTTTTGAACTGAGAGGGGGTTTGAGTATGTTGTTTGGGACTGGGGAGCTAGTGTATATTAGGGATCGGGGCATCACTATCTGTGGCTGAGTTCAGGGATAAATATGTGCCTGGCTAAAGATTCCAATGTCTCAGGCCAGCGTGGAGCTAGGGATGGAACTGAGGCATCCATGTGTGTTGGGATCAGGGGATCAGCATGATTTGCTTGTGGCTGAGGAATCAAAGTACTTGCAGTGTGTGGGTATTTGCTTGTTGAGTTAGTAAGTTTGAGAGTCGGGGCACAGCCAGATTTGGGGTGGTCAATGTGTATTGGGGATTATTTGGTCATTTTGGGGTTCAGTTTGGAGGGGTTAGGGTGTGGATGAAGTCAGTGATGGGAGTGGATGAGGGGTTTCTCGGGGAAGGCTCCCTGAGGAAGGAAGCCTCATCACCACACACTTGGAGGCTGAGTCAAGATTTGATGATGCCTGGGCCATGGGTTCCACATGTGGCGGTCCGTGTGTGACCACGAGAGTGAGAGTGGGTCATCGGAGTTGGTGGAAAGGAAGTTTATGAAGAGTCAGTGCTTTGTTTCCAGTGTAAAGCTTTGAGTGTTGACTTCTCAAGCTGGGCTTCTTAGACAATGCAAAAACCAGAAGATATTGAAGGGTCAAACTTGAATATTTGGGCAAAAACGCTGTTGCGAATGTTTCTGCCCATAACCTCCGGATTCCTCATATGCTGACAGCTTTCTGCACACACCTGTGACTCTGCCTGGGGTGTTGTCTGGCTGGAGGATCAGTCCATGCAGGTCTAGAGTTAATGTCCCCAGCGACATCTCGACTCTAAGACCAGTAAGAGTTGGTGGATAAATACCCCGGCTTCAGGTCCTTAGCAGGGTGGAGCCCCCTTCCTACGGTAGTCTCTTCTCATCCACACACCCTGTGTGGGCTCCCCCACCTCCCCAGCTTCCACCTCCATCCCCTGTGGTGCTTCCTTGGATCACGCCAGGTCAACAGACTTGCCCTCACACGGCGTCTCAGGCCTACTCCCAGGAACCCAACCTTGAGAGACACTTCTATATTAAAGCGAACTGTGGAGCGTGAATTCCACGTGACTTTTCAAGATAGGGCAAAAGCATTGGTAGAGAATGCGTGCCTCTGCAGTGGGATACCCTGCCTTATCTCGCCCATAGGGGCTCTAATTTGGGACTCCAGCTGAAAGCTAGAGGGCAGGGGAAGCTCAAGGCACTCCCTAGAGGTCAACCTCCCGGGCACAGCAGGGTGGAAGAGGGTAGGACATGAGTCTGAAGGGGCAAAAGGCAGGGGCGGCAGGGACAGGGCACAGCTCTGCACTTGGGTTTGGGGTTTGGGCGAGTAGCCAGGGATGGAGAAGTGTGTTGTTGGGATTTGGGTTCCTCGAGTTGTTTCTTCTTTGTATGATCAGCATAGAATTGAGGTGGCTTGGCTTTAGGGTTCAGTCATATTGGGGTTGTCCTTGTCCTGACGGTGGTGTGGGAATCAATAAACAGTTGCTATGGGTGGCCAGAGCGGCCTAGTTGTGGCTGTCATGTGGTGGGTGAGACCATGAAAACCTTCTCGGGACTGGGGGAGGTCCCATGGAACTGATGTTAGGCATTGACAGTGGTCGTGTGTTTCCTTGGTGGGAGGGCTGTGTAATTGGCGTGGGGGTACTGTGAGCCATTGGATTTGGAGGTCAATATTTGAAGCAGTCAGGCTGGGAATCAAGATTTATCCAAGGGAGCTGTAAGCGCTGCTGCCAATCCAGATGGTCCCTTTGCATGGATTTTTTAAAAAGCCCCTCCCTGGGCAGATGCAACCCTGCCCCATGGGGACAGGCATGGTGAACGAAGTGCAGGCTAGATCTCAGGCCCTACTTGTCCTCTAATCCGGGTGCCTTTGGGTAGCGACCAGCCCGCACCACCACACACAGTAGCCCTGGGGCCGGCTGGGACCTCAGCAGGAGGTCATCACTGACCCGGCCTCAGCAGCGCCCACCTCCTCCAGCCCTCTCCACAGCTGTTGCTTCCAGCTGTCCAGTTCTTCCTTGAGGAGCCCGGGCAGATTTCTGCATCCCGAGCCTCTGCACCCTGAGCAGCTTGGGAACTGGCTTCCCGGAGTGAGGGTCAGGGTCAGGGTTCGAGTCCTGGCCACGTCGTATATGTGTCAGAATGAGCAATGCCTTTTTAGGTCACATATACTTTGGACTTCAACACTGCTTTATGTAGGCCGTAAAATTAATAGGTGGGAACTAGATTTATGGGCCCCGCTGGGCTGTTCTTTGCTTGTTAGGTTAAACACACTGATTTCCTGGTACAAAAGTGCTTGTTAAAATAATCTCCCCCAGCATGTTCAGAAGGGACATATCTGTCTTTTGGGGGGGGGGTGGGAGAAGACTGCGGCGCCCCATCCCCACCTCCCCTGCTGGCCCACCTGTCATGGCCTCCCCCAGCCCCAGCTGTGTATATGATGGAATGAATGATGATGTTTCTGGGTGGGGGTGGGGGGTCTAGGGAAGGAATGCGCCTCCGTGCAGATAGCGCAGAGCCAGACGCGCCCTCCCATCAGCCCCTCCACACCCTGAAGAGCCACTAGCCTTTGTTCCTGCCATATCTTGAGAAGGAGGGCTAGGATCAGGGGGAGGCCTGTGTGGGGGAGGCGCAGTATGCTCAGAGGGGAGTGGGAGGATGTCCTAGCTGCTGCTTCTGAAGACCTGGAAGTCAGACACGGAGGTGGAGAGAAGGAGGTACAGGCCCTGCTGCCTAAGCTCCTCTCTGCTTCTGACTCTATGTGCCCCCAGGTGACACTGTGTTTGCAGATACGTGGGGCTCTCCCTCATCTCCCTTGGTGCCCGGAGCAGGCGTCCTCTCTGAATGACTCACCCTCCCCAGGGGCTAGAGACTGTCTTGCCACCTCCTACCTTGGCAGGGTGCCGCTTCATCCCCTGGGGAGGGGGGGTGTGTCTGGTGGAGTCACAGGTGGAGTAGATTATGCGGAGCGTGTCAGGAACTTCTGACAAGAACCCAGTTACTCATAGACATTCTGGGCAGGGCAGGGGCTTGAGTGGGCCTGGTCCAGTCAAGGGCAAGACGGTGTTCCAATTGACTGCTGGGACACATCTACAGGGTAGAAAGAAAAGTGTAGGCAGGACCCACTCAAGGATAGTACTTGGTACTTAGTAGGCCTGCGAAATGCCTGCTGAATGCCTGCAGGCTGCTTGGAGTGCTCTGGGCCATCTACTTCTTTGCTGAAATCTAGTTTATTTTGAGATCCTCCCAAGATTACGTTTTCCGGTCCTCAAACACATCATGATGCTGGGTCCCATGGAATTAAGGTGTGCTCGCCGAGTTTCTTCCTTTTCCCTCAAGCTCTCCCGGGTGTCACAGACTATTGATCTCCATGGCTTGTCAGGGTTCCTCCAATGGGCGGGAATCTTCACCCTCCTCTGTCAACTAGGCTGCTCAGCCGTGGAAGGTCGTTTCTACCGCCAACCCTCTGGGCCCCCATTGCCTGTTGTATCTGACATTTGCTGTCATGTCAGTAAGGCACGAGACTCAGTCCATGCCTAATTCTCTACATGTGTTCTCTCATTCCATCCTCTTGAGGTTAATATACCCAATTACAGATGGATGTAAAAACTGAGGCCTTCAGACATCAATGAATATACCCAAGGCCACCCAGCCAGTGAGTGTAGGAGCCAGAACTTAATGGTTCATTAGTGCTCAGCCCTGCTACCTGCCACCCTCCATGTGCCTTCAGCCATCACCATGAGGTATTAGAATCATCCCACTTATTAAAGCCAATTAGCTGGTTGGACCCCTGGAGCAAGGCTGTTGTCTAGACCACTTTGGCATCTCTAGCACCAGTATAATGCTTAATGCATGGTGGAAATTCAGCTATGCTTGTGAACTGGCTTATAGCGTTCCTTTCATAGAGAGCTCGGGTCTGGGGTTAAACTGCCTGGGAAGAACCTTGGTTCCAGGACTTCCTGCCTCTGTGGTCTTGAGCAACTTGCTACGCCCTTCTCATGTAGAAAATGAGGTCAATAATAGTACCTATCCCATAGAGTTGTTGCGAAGCTTCAGTGAGATGCTCTGTGTAAAATGATTACAACAGTGCCTGGTGCATAACAAGAGCTCAGTATCTCCTTCCTCTTTTTATTACCGTCCTAACCTAGTTGACTCTCTTCTTGTTCTGAAATACTGCCACCTGCTGGTAGGTTCCAGGTGCAACCACAGCATGCCATTAGTGCCTAGAGAGCCGCTCCTACCTGATTCCTCCATTTGGACCATCCTCCTCCCCTCCACAATAAGCCATGATCCTCCTCTCATTCCAGGCTCTGCACACAGAACCTCCTTCTGGGAACTTTCTTGAGTGTTGACCCTACGTGCCGGCGAACACTGAGTCATCTCTAGCTTTTCCCCTCTGTCCTCTCGTCGCCCAACTGTGTCATCGGTTGAACAGATTTTAGAGCTAGGAAGAAGTGCATTTAGACTCTGGTGTCAACACTTAGTAGCTGTGTGACATGGGGCAAATTACTGAACCTCTCTGAGCTTCATTACTGAACCTCTCTTACCCCCAAGAAAAGGCTCTGTTCCTTTGTCTCATTCAGCCTCTGGCGTTCCCGCTCAGCTCCCAACAGGGCACATTGCTTGTCTTGCCTTCACCAGTTGCATACACCCTCTTGGCAGATTCTGAAGAACTGTCCTGCCAGCAGCCCTGGGGAAAAGAGAACAACACAGAGAAGGGGGCCATCACAAGGCCAGAGCCCGTTGTGATGGTCACACAGGACACAGGTCCTCACTCTTCTGGTTCCATTCTTGTCCCTCATGTGTTTCATTTTAGGCTTTGCTTGGAGGGGGCCCAACCTTCCTGTCTTTGCTGGCCACACCCATGCTCTCCCAATGCAGCACGTTGGAGGAGCTTGGCTTACTCCAACTCCTTCTGGGGGAATCTCAGGGGGATTGATCTGTAAACATGGGGGTTGGACCACAAAGTTCTCAAGGTCTTTTCTAGCTCCGGCATGCTTTGCATCTGAGTCAACCAAATTTTGACTTAATGACTTCCAAATGTCTGCCTGGGAGAACTTTCTTTTGCACCAGTAGCTGACACCGAGCACCACCCCACGCAGGCCCTCAAAAACTTGCCAGGCCCCAAAGATGGGAACTAGGTGTCCTGCTCTTGATGGAAAACCAGCTCCTCTTTCAATTCCAATGCAAGTCATTCTGAGGCTGAGACATAACTCTGGCTCTGACTTGGCGTGGGAGAGACAGGCCTGAGCAACATGGCCACTTCTTGTCCCTCATCCCATCACTCAACTCTAGGAGGAGAACAGCACCCCACTGTGATGGAGCCTCTGCAGGTCCCTAAAATGCAACCCCTGTGCTTGAGATCTCACTATGAGCTTTCTTCCTTTGGGTTCAACATCTCCTGTACAGATTCATCTTCAGCCCAGCCTTGCCCTAGGGAGAGGGGTTCGTCTTGTGCCTGCTCCTCAGGGCCCTGTGAGTTTCCCAAACCCTCGCAGGCTGCCTGGGAGCTCCCAAAGAGGCAAAAGGCGGCGGTGGGGAGGGGCTCCAAGGGGTTGAGGCTGGGGAGCAGACGCTCAGACAGCCTTCACCGTGGTGCAGAGCCTGCCCACAGGCCTGGTGGATTAGAAGGGGTATTTGGTGAGTCCACAACCAGCCCGCGGCGGCGGGGAGCTTTGCTCAGACTTTGTAGACCATCCAATGGCCTCTTTCAAAACAGGATTTTGATGAGTTAAGTGTAAATGAATCAGAAACACATGGGTTGGATTTCCCTCCAAATGCAGTGGGGTTTGAACACAGCCCAGGGAGAGAAGAGGGCATCTGGGGAGGAAAGACGTGGCTTAATCAGACAGGTCTTTTCTTATTTCTGTTAACTTTTGTCACCACTGCCCTATAGCTCCTTGTCCTCTGTCATCTTGCCATCCCAGCCCCAGGGATGGGAGACCTGAGTATTTGCCGTCTATGCCCAGTTGAGAACCTAGGACCAGCCCTGGTGGCGTCACACTCGGGGGAGCTGGACACTCCCAGACTCCCTCCGGCTGCAGTCCAGGATGGCTGGCAGAAGTACTGGGAGGCTTCTCTCTGGAGACAGTGCCTCTGCTCATCCTAGACTTCTGGGGCGGGGTGACCTGGGAGGAGGGGGACAAGTTGGTGGGGGCGCGGTGCAAGGTCCCCTCAGGGTTGCATACTTGTTTTACAGGGGCTGGATCCCAGTCTTGGAAAGCGATGTCTCATGAGGAGGCAGCTTTTCAGACAAGACTGTGTCTTCAACTATTTAAACCACATGTATTATTTTTATATCCTCATTATACACATTATACTCTTTTTCTTTTGTACAAAGCTTAAAAGCACAGAGAAGCAAATAAAATAAAAGCTACCTGTAACTCCCATCCAGAGGTACTTTTGTTAATATTTTGGTATAGTTGCTTCCAGGCCTATGTTGTCTCTGTGTGTGTTTTTTTAGAAATACAGATTTAGAGTTATATAGGTTAGAGATAGTAAAGGGGAGTGGTTAGAGTTTTGAGTCTAGTCGACTATGTGGTTTCAAACACTTTGCTGGCATGTCTCATCCGTTTCTTAAACCTCAGGTTCCTCATCTCAAATTTACCATAACAGCATCAATGACAATAATAATATGGTGGTTACCAGGACAGAATGGTATAACACATATAAAGCACTTAGCAGAATGCCCAGCACATAATAGTCACTTGATAGTTCTTAGCTGTTAGTGTCTCCGCTTTGCATACTATTTTTTCCTCTTATATATGTGACATAAACATCTCCCCATATCATTAATATTCTCTAGAACATGATTAAATGTCTTCTTTCTTATCAAAGATTAATCATCCAATATTTGGCCTTAAATGTCTATTATAAATAACACAGTTATGAACATCCCCCCTGATTTTTTTTTTCTTAGGATCTCATTCTGTTGCCCAGACTGGAATGCAATGGCATGATTATGGCTCACTGCAGCCTCAACCTCCTGTACTCAGGCAATCCTTCCACCTCAGCCTCCTGAGTAACTGGGACTACAGGTGTACAGCACCACACCCTGCCAATTTTTTTATTATTATTTCATAGACACAGAGTCTCACTATGTTTCTCAGGCTGTTCTGAACTTCTGGGCTCAGCAGACCTCCCACCTGGGCCTCCCAAAGTGCTGGGATTACAGGTGTGAATCACCACACCAGGACCCCCTGAATGTTGGGATGGTAAAAGCTTGAGTTTGACTATTTTTTCCCACACAAGTTTGTTTTTGCATAAATGTATCTGCATGCAGGGAATTAACTTGGACAATATTTATGCTTATGAACTTGGGGGAGAACTAGGGGATTTCTATCCCCATAGTTTTGCTTTTTCCAGAACGTCAAATAAATGTTATCACATAGCATGTGTAGCCTTCCATGTCTGGCTTCTTTCACTTTGTATCGATAACATCATCCCTCGGTATTCATGAGGGAGGATTTGTTCAAGATCCTGCATGGGTACCAAACTTCAGGTAGGCTCAAGTCTCTTATATAAAATGATGTAGTATTTGCATTTAACCTATGCACATCCTCCCATATAAGCCATCCCTAGATTATTTGTAATACTGAATACAATGTAAAAGCTATGTAAATTGTTACACTATATTGTTCAGGAAATAATGTCAAGAAAAAAAGTCTGTGCATGTTTAGTACAGATGAAACCATCTGTTTTTTCCCAATATTTGTTATCTGTGGTTGGTTGAGTCCACATATGTGGAACCCTTGGATACAAAGGGCCAACTGTACTGCATTCCTTTATATTGCTGTGTGGTACTCCATTGGATGGCTACAATATAATTTTCTTATCCATTCACTGGATGATAAACTTTTGGGTTATTTCCAGTTAGGGGCTATTATGAATACACTCCTGAAAATTTACATACCAGTCATTGGGTGAACATATGTTTTTATTCTTCTTGGGTAAATTCCTAGAAGTAGAA
This sequence comes from Tarsius wallacei, assembly GCA_963574415.1. NCBI lineage: Eukaryota > Metazoa > Chordata > Mammalia > Primates > Tarsiidae > Tarsius > Tarsius wallacei. The sequence goes on along the minus strand of CAUYQG010038720.1, from coordinate 134,530 downwards.
TTACTGAGTCATGTATATATAGTAAGTGTATGTTTAACTCTATAAGAAACTACCAAACTGTTTTCCTAAGAGACTGTTCTATTTTTAATTTCCACCAGTGGTGTTTTAAAGTTCCAATTAATTACATTCCTCAGTAGCATTTGGTATTATCAGTTTTTTAAAACTTTAGCCATTTTGACAGGAGTGTATTGCATTGTGGTTTTAATTTATATTTTCCTAATGATTAATGGTGTTGAGAATCCTTTCATGAGTTTATTTGCTATCCATATATTTTCTTTAGCTAAATGTTTAAGTTATTTGTACATCTCTAAATTGGGTTGTCTTCTTATGATTAAGTTGTAAGAATTCCTTATATATTCTGGATATGACTTCCTTCCTTCCTTCTCTCTCTCTCTCTCTCTCTCTCTCTCTCCCTCCCTCCCTCCTTCCCTCCCTCAATTCCTTCCTTCCTTCCTTTCTTTCATTTCTTTTTTAAGTCAAAGTCTCACTCTATCGCCCAGGCTGGAGTGCAGTATTGCCACCATGTCTTACCACAGCCTTGACCTTCTAGGCTTAGGTGAAACTTCTGCCTCAGTCTTCTGAGTAGCTGGGACTTCAGGCACGTGCCATCACTCCTGGCTAATTTTTTGTAGAGGCAAAGTCTCACTACATTGCCCAGGCTAGTCTCAAACTCCTGGCTCAAGCAATCTTCTCGTTTCAGCCTCCCAGAGTGCTGGGATTGCAGGCAGACATAAGCCATCATGCCTGGCCCAAATTCTTTATTATATATGTGTTTTGTAAATATTTTCTCCCAAATATTTTGCCCTTTCATTTCCTTAGCTGTGTCTTTTGAAGAGCAGGGTATTTAATTCTGATGAAGTCCAATTTATAATTTTTTTTTTCTTTTAAAGGTTGAGGCTTTAGGTCATAGCGTAAAAAACAAAACAAAAACAATAACAACAACAACAAACTTTGCCCAATCTGAAGTCACAAAGATTTTCTCCGTAGTATTTTTCTATATGTCTTACAGTTTTAGAATTTACCCTTAGGTCTATGGTATATTTTTAGTTAATTTTTGTGTAAAGTGAGGAATAAATTGAAGTTCATCATTTTGAAAGTGGCATTTAATTGTTTTAGCACCACTTTTTGAAAACATACCCCTTTTCTATGAACCATCGCTGATTCTTTGTTAAAAATCAATTAACCATGTATGTGGAGTTCTATTTCTGGACTCTGTTTTGTTCCACTATCTATCTTTTCATCAATACCACAGTCTCGAGACTGTAGCTTTATATTGAGTCTTTATATACCGGGTAGTATGTCTTTCAACTTAAACAAATTTTTTTGCTATTCTACTTTCCTCGCTTTTCTGTACAAATTTTAAGGTTACCATGTCAATTCTGTCAAAAACCCCACTGAATTTTAGTTGGAATGTAATTGAAACTATAGGTCAATATGGGAAACATCTTTGGGTTTTGGCAGTTTGACTATACATGGTATGTTTTTATTTTTATTTTATTTTGTTTCTTTTTTTTGTAGTTTTTCTCTGAACTTCTTGGATCTGTGGTTTGTTTTCCTTCAATAACTTTGGGAAAGTTCTCAGCAACTATCTCTTCACATATTTCTTCTTCCAAGTTCTTTTTCTCTTGTTCTGAGTCTCCAGTTTTCATTATCCTACAGCTTTTGGATCTAGATCTGCTTGACTGTAAATCTTTTTTTTTTAATTTGTGCTTCAGTTTAGAAAATATCTTCAAGTTTAATGATTCCCTTTGCTGTTGTTGTCATCTGCTGATAAACCTGTCAAAGGAATTATTTACCCTCTCTGATATCATGTTTTTTTATTTGACTATTTTGATAATTTATATCTCTAGGTTGAAATTCTCTTTTTAAGCATGTTGCCTAGTTTCCCCACTAGATTCCTTAATATATTAATCACCATTATTAATGGCAATTTGATCATTTGAGCCCAAGAGTTTGAGACCAGCCTGGGTAACATAGTGAGACCTGGTCTTTAATTTTTTTTTAAAGAAAATATAAAAATAGTACATACATCCTGAGATGGGCATACCTCTTTTCTGTGAGTTCATGTGTGTGTGTGTGTGTGTGTGTGTGTGTGTGTGTGTGTGTGTGTGTCATGTGTGTGTATGTGTGTCTCAGGGAATAGCTGAGTTGATCTAGTTAATAGTTGAACTAGGTTTGAGTTTTGTTACTACTCTAGTTATCTTCACCATATCACAGCTTGCAAATTCTTCCAGCAGTGGGCTGCTGCCACCTCTTTCTTTGTGCCCTGCCAAAGGGAAACAGTTTGGGTATTCCATTTTGCTTCAAATAGGCTTTTCACTCTTTGAAATCCAGTTTATCTTGTAGCCTTGTGACATCAGCACTCTGATGGATTCAGGAAAAATCGTAACTTGTAGATTTTCTGGCTTTAAAAAATGTTATAGGGAAAAGTAACATTTTCTTGTGATTTTTCTACACAAGAAAAAGCAGATTTTTCTTGCTTTTCACACCTATCTAAATAATTACATGGTTTCGTTCTTGACCTAAAGATGCAGTGAACTATATCAATAGATTGCCTATTAACCGTGTTTAAATTATTTTTAATGTGTGTTGCCTCATGTTGCACTATTCTTTTACTGTTGTACTGTATTGAATTTTCTAGCATAGGTAAATAGTTTTATTTCATTTTGTTATTCTATTTTTTGTGTGTTTTTGTATCATGATTAATCTAGGTCAAAAGACAACTGTGATCTTTTACATCTTCTTCTATTCTCTGTAGCAGTGTGTGTAGCATAAAAATCCTCAATTCCATGAACATTTTAATGACAAAACAGCAGGGTTATTGCAGCATTTTTGGAGGTAGTTCTATATCAATGTTCTCAATTTCTTTCTTAATTTTGTTTTTTAAAAGACTTTGTACTTGAATTTATTGTGGCAATTTGTATTTTCCAGGAAAGCAATCTGTTTTATTGAGTGCTTTAAGGTATAAACTTGACTGAGTCTGTAACCCTTGGCATAGCATGAGAAGAAGAGAGAACTTAGAACCACAAGGAGTACCAGTATTCAAGAGCAGAGAAGGAAGAAGGTCACCAAGCAGTCAAGTAGGAGCATCCTGAGATACAGCGGGAAATTGGGAGCCTGTGGGAGCGTGAAAACTAAGGGAAAAAAGATTGAAAGTTATCAAGCTAGGATCATATATATATCATCTAAAGTTACAATATATATGTATATATAATATATATATATACACAGAAGAAACTAGAAATCCATCTTAGAATTTTGAAGGTAAAAGTTGGTAATTCAATAATTTTATTTGCAAGATAAGGTGCCATTTATGTATTAAGTCAATAGAAAAAAATCGTAGTTATATTCATATTCAGGAAAGAAACCATACATCTATATTTTCTGAGAAGTACTTAAAAATATAGAGAATTCACAAGTGGGGAGGTCATGGTATGAAAAAAAAACTGGTGGTTATTGAAGTAATGTCGACACAAAACTAAGTCTTAATTATTGTCCTTATTATTGTCTTGAAGCAGACTGACTTATAAGTTGCAGTTTAAAAGATAAATATATAAAAACAACAGTGATTTTACAACTGATGTAAAGATATCTAATTATTTTCACAAAAATCGAGAGGAAGACTTTGGGAGAAGTATGCCATAAACATGTACCAGTTCCTTATCTTTCACTGGGATGGCTCAATAGATACACTTTTTAAAGATAAATTTTATTGGGGTATAATTTACTACAATAAAATATGCACGTTTAAAGTGTATAGACTAATGAGTTTTAACAAATGTCTACAGCCATGTAACCATCACCAAGGTCAAGATATTGAACATTTTAATTGCCCTAGAAGGTTCACTTGTGGCCTTTCTCAGTTAATCTATGCCCTGCACTCTCACCCCTGACATCAGGATATCATTAATTTGTTTTCTATCTCTCTAGATTAGTTTTCCTAGAGTTTAATATGAATGGATCATATTGTATGTACTCTTTTGAACTTATCTTCTTTTGTTCAATGTAATACAGTAAGCCTTGAAATCAAATGTTATATGTTTTTCAACTTTGTTCTTCTTTTCAAAATTATTTGGCTATCTTAGTTACTTTATTTCATATAAATTTTAAAAGCAGCTTGTCAACTTCTATTAAGAAGCCTGCTGGGATTTTTACTGAGTTTGCAGTGAATCTATAGGTCAATTGGGTGGAAGAGGCAGCTTAACAATTTTGAGACCTCTAGTCAATCCATGAACATAACCTCTCTCTCCACGTATTTAAATTTTCTTTACCTTTTCGTGGCACTGTCTTGTAGATTGCACGGTATATGTCATACAAATATATTTTAAAATTTATCTATAAATATTGCATGTTTCTGATACTATTATAAATGACATGTTTAAAAGTTTAATTTCTAGTTGTTCATTGCTGGTATATAAAATTACAATGCCTATTTGTTTATTGACACTTTATTCTGTAATTTTTCCAAATTAATTTGTTTGTTCTAGTTGGATTTGTTTTGGTAGATTGATTTGTTTTTATTTTTTACTTATCTAACCATGGCATCTCTACATAAAAAGAGAGTTTTACTAACACATATCCAGCTGTATTCCTTTTGTTTCTTGTTCTTGCCTTATTTTTCTTGCTGGGATCTCCAGTAACATGTTAGATAGAAAGGTAACAGTAGACATCTTTGCCTTGTTCCTCTCTTTAGGGGGAAAAATGTCATCATTAAGTATTATGTGAGATATAAGTTTTTCATAGATTTTTAAAAACTGGTTGATACAGTTACTTTTTATTCCTAGTTTGTTGAGAATTTTTTTTATCATGAAAGGGAATAGCATTATGTCAAATGCTTTTCTTGATTAAAATTATTACATTATTTTTACCTTTGTTTTTAATATGGTAAAATGCATTGATTTATTGTTCAATGCTATCAGGCTTACATTCCTTGGAAAAGTAAACCTTACTTGGTCAAGATTATATAAATATAATATAATAGGTTATCTACGTGTAAATATATATATATATTTGCCGGATTCAATTCATTAGTGTTTTGTAAAGTATTTTTGTGTCTTTGTTCATGAGGGATATTGATCTGTTATTTTCTCTTCTTGCGATGAGTGTATCTAGTTTGGTATAGTAATGCTGGCCTCCTCCTATGTTTTATGAAAGGATTTGCATCAGATTGACACTATTTCTTTCTTAAATATTTGACAAAATTCATCAGTGAGTTATCTGAGCCAGGTTTTTTATTTGTGGGACTGTTTTATTGGATAAATATAATTTTTTTAGCATTTTGCTTACTTTAAAAAATTATGTTGGCCGGGTGCAGTGGCTGAAGCCTGTAATCTCAGCACTTTGGGAGGCCAAGGTGAGAGGATTGCCTGAGCCCAGGGATTTGATACCAGTCCGGGCAACTTGGCGAGAACTCATCTCTACAATACATCAAAAAATTAGCCGGGTGTGGTGGCACGTGCTTGTAGTTCCGGCTACTTGGAAGGCTGAGGTGGAAGGATGGCCTGGGCCTAGCAGGTCGACACTGGGATGGCCATGACCGTGCCACTGCTCTCCAGCCTGGGCGACAGAGTGAGATTCTGATTTTTAAAAATGCATTTCTTTTGTCCTCAAATTAATTGTCTTAAGCTAATTCCTAATACAGTTTTATGACTTTTAAATATATATAAGATCTGAATTAACTTCCCCTCTTTTGTTCCTAGTATTTGTTATTTGTGTCTTCCTTTTTTCTTGATAAATTTAGATAGCAATTTCTAATTCAAAAAACTTCTTTCCAAAGAACCAACTTTTGCTTTCACTGATTTTCTCTCATGTTTTTCTGTCTTCTATTTCACCGATCATTGTTCTTATCACTATTACTTCTTCCTAATTCCTTTAGGCTTAATTTTTTTCTTTTCTTTTTGTAATTTCTTAGACTGGTTAATCATGTTATTAATTTTGGACCTTTCTTCTTTTTTAATATAATGTTTGTGATTTAAGTGTACTTCTAAGCACTACTTTAACAATAGCCCATGAATTTCAAAAATGTTTTTAATGTTAATTCTCTTTAAAATATTTCCTAATTGTATACGTTATTTCTTCTTTGGTCCATTAGTTATTTAGAAATGTCTTGTTTAATTCCTAAACACTTGAGTGTTTTTCAAATATCTTTCTTTTACTGATCTCTAGTTTAATTCAACTTTTTTCAGATAGTGTACTCTATAAAGTTTAAATATTTTTCTAGTTTATTGAGATTTTTTTAAATGGCTCAGCATGTGATCTATCTGGTGACTTTTTCATATGTTCTTGGAAATAATACATATTTTGTTGATGTGTTGATGTTCTATAAATCCCAGTGAGATCATTGTCTTAGCTTGAGCTGCTATAACAAAGTAGTATACACTTGGTGGCTTAAACAACAGACTTTTTTTTCTTACAGAAGTCCAAGATCCAGGTGCCAGATGACTCAGTCCCTGGGAAGGGCCCACCTTCTGGCTTGCAGACAGACACCTTTTTGTTGTATCTTCACATGGTGAAGAGAGAGTGAGCCCCAGTCTCTTTCTCTTCTTAAGATGAATCTACCCCCAAGACCTCATCTAAACCTATTTATTTACCTCTCAAAGCCTCGTCTTAAAATACAATCACATTTGTATTATGACTTTAACATATGAATTGGATGTGGGAGACACAAACATTCAGTCCATAACAGTCATATTGCTTGATGGTGTTATTCAGGTTTTCTGTATACTTGCTGTTTTCTGTCTATATTTTCTTTCAATTACTGAGAAATAAATGTTAAAAATTCTAATTATAGTTATGAATTTATCGCTTTTTTCTTTCAGTCTGTTGGCTTCTGTTTCATCTATTTTGAAGGTGCTTTACTGGATGTAGACACATTTAAGATTTTTATATCTTTTTCATGAATTTACGCTTCCATCATTATGAAATTTCTTTTGTTCTTGAGTTAAATTTGAATTAAAATAGCCACTTTAACTTTCTTATAATTAATGTTTACATGGCATATCTTTTCCATCCTTTTACTTTTTATCTATGAATTTATATTTAAGATAATTTATGACATATAGTTGAGATTTACTTTTCTATCTAAATTGACAATCTCTGCCTGCTATTTAAAAGTATTTAGACCAAGAGTCAGCAAACTACACCCTGTGGACCAAGTGTGGCCACATCATTTATGTATTGTGTATGCCTTTTCTTGTACCACAATAGCAGAGTTGAGTGGCTTCAACAAAGACTGTGTGGCCTACAAAGGACTAAAATATTTACTATCTGGCCCTGTACAGAAAAAATTTGCCGACCTTTAATGTTTCTTCCATTTGAACTACTTCCTTTAACATTTCCTGTAGTGAAAGTCTATAGATGGTGAATTATCCCACGTTTTTGTCTGAAACTGATTTAATTGTTCTTACAATTTAAAAATAAATAATAACTGGATTTAGGATTCTAGGCTGACACCTTGTTTCAATACTTTATGTCATTCTATTGTTTTCTGGCTTGCATAGTCTGATGAGTCTGAAGAGAAGTCTATGAACATCAACATTCAGCTGCTTCTGGCTCTGAACTCTGTAATACTATGCAGCTTGGGAACCCCTTCCCTGTTCTGTGGTCCACAGATACCACCAGGCCCAATGCAATTTTAGGGATCTTCTCATTGGATTCCTTTGCTCAGGAATCACAATTCTCAGCTGCCTATTGTCCAGTCGCTGAAAATAGTTGTGTTTTTTCCCCAGTTTCTAATTGTTTAAGGTTGGAGAATAAACCCTATCCCTCTTATCTATCATCTCTAGAAGTGGAAGAATAGATACTCTTTTAATTCTTGACCTGGATAACTATAAAAATTTTGACTCAGATTAGTTGAAGAAATTAGTTGTGGTGATGTTACTATTTACTGTAAATATGACCAAAATATGCAAGCTATGACAAAATAATAACTGCTGTTAATATTTCGTCATGTGTTGTTACAACTTTTGTCCCGGTTTGGTGACACTCATATATGTGGGCTTTATAAATTTAATTTTGTAGTGGATATGGAATTAAACAAACAAAATTAAAATATGTAGTGTAAATCTTGGAAAGGAGTTAGAAATGTTACTATTATTTACAGACAATATGATTGCCTATTTAGAAAGCTCACAAAATCTGCTAAAAACGGCTGGAAATAGTAAGATTGTTCAAAACGAAAATTTTCATATGCCAATATTAACTAAAATATAATAGGAAAATGATCTTGATTATAATAGCAACAAATATATGGTACAATGTCATATATTTGTATGTAGGTTCATAAAATATGCAGAAATAAATTACATTAATAAAATTACAAAACTCATTTGAGTGACAACATTTTAAAAATAACTAATGACAATATTATGTTCCCATTGGGGAGCATTTGATACTGGGAAGTTGTCCATTTCCCACAAATTAAACTATCCATTATTTGTAATCCTCATCAAAATCCATATGGGATTTTTTTTTTTTAGATGTTTACATGGCATATCTTTTCCAGGCAAAATGATTCTACACATCATTAAAAGAAAAAAGTTTGAGAAGCCCCAGGAAATTTTTGAGAAAGGAGAGTAATGGGAATTTCCCTACCAGTTATTAAAATGTATAATAAAGTTTCAATAATCATAATCGTATGGAACTAGTACAGGAATAGACAAAACAGATCAGTTGAAACAAAAGCCAAAGTCCAGAAAAAGTCCAAAAATATTTAAGAATGTATTGCAAGACAGAAGTGGTACCTCAGATCAGTGGAGAAAAGATGAATTTATTCTGTAAATAAACTTGAATTTACTATATAACACACTTGGGGCTGGGGTATATGTGAGAAGTTAAAACACATAATTTACACCAGAATAAATCCAAGTAGATGTAAAATATGAAGCTAACCAAGGGAGTGGCAAACAGACACTCATACATTTTTGGTGAAGAGTAAATTTGTACGACTCTTTGGAGGGCAATTTTGCAGTATCTATTAAAATAAAAGGATGCTCATATACTTTGGCTCCACAATTTCTCTTTTGTTAATTCATCTGATAATTTATGTAGATATACTTCTCCATGTACACAAATAAATATCCTTGGACAAGGATATTAATGACAGCATTATTTATGATAGTAAAACAAAGTACAACATGGGACGCTTCTTGGCTCAGGACACCAAAGTGAACAAGTTACAAATCCCCTCCCTCACTGTAGACTGACAAAGAAATTAGGTCTAGAATCTATGATCCTTGGACTGTTCAATGATTCTTGGACTGTTCGGCCAGATGAAGGATGAATACAAGGTCAGAAACCTTCTCTTCAAGGGTGGGAGATTTGGGGAAGGGATTCTTTAGAGTTATTGTTTTTCTGGGGTCCTTACCTGACCTTTGGTAGAGAACTGGGGGAGGATACTGTCAAAATGAGAAATGGGGGTTCCAGGGAACCTCTTGGATAATTTCAAGAGGCATCTCCAGCAGTAGGAGACACAGAAGATGGATGCCCACCCCTGGCTTGAGGGTGCTAAACTGGCCTGGGGACTGGGGGTTGACTCTTCTGAGAAATCAGAAGGCAAGGAAGGGCTGCCTTGCGCCTTTAGTGGTAGAACCCTGCAATTGCTGCTGTGTTAGCATCAGGGATAGTTAGGACAAAGGACACACGATATTTCCAAGGCTAGACATGGGCCATATGCCCAAGAGAGGATCAGCCTGAGGTTTCCCTGCATCTGGTTCAATAGGACCAAGAAGAATGTGGTAGCACAAAGCCAGAGACACCTCCATACGCTCATGCCAAAGCGGCATCCCTAGGGACCACTGGGAGCAAGCAGGTCAGGAGAACTACAGGGAAAAATTGCTCTCTAGGGAAAGTCCAAAACCCCTAAAAAGCATAAGCCATTGGTCAGGGACAGAGAACTCAAAATCACCCAACCGTATAACAACAACGACAACCATCTCCTCCTTTTACCTTTCGTTGCTCTCTGCCCCCCAGCCCCATCTTGACTCTCATGAGGTCATGAAACAGCAACTAGTAGACAGATAATGTGGGGAAGACGGGCACAGAGGCAGACAAAGCCCCTTCCCCACTGCAGACTTCCTACCAGAGGGACAGAGTTACAACGCTAAGTTAAGTTCAGTGTTTTGGCTTATTACCTAAGAATAGATATATTTTCTAAGTTGTGGCTGTGGTTTTGACCAAAAGCTAAAACCCAACGAGAACAGCCAGTGTTTTCAAACAAAGTTAGGAAGTATTACTCTAAGGAAATACTTGTGAAGGAATGATAGAAGAAAAATATAAAGTTTTGTTTTTATTATGTCATGAATCGTGCTTGTCCAACAGTTATAGCAGTAATGCACTCGGAGTGCTTCAAAGCTCATGACCGAAGACTGGATTCAACACGTTGTGTCCATATAATAAGATATTATGCTGTTGTTAAAAATAACAGGGAAGATCTTTATGCACTGATAAGGAATAATCTCCAAGTAAAGTGTTCAGTGGGGACAAAAGCAAACTGCAAAACACTTTACGCAGTACACTATTCTAGATGGAAAAAAGAGGTAGGGAGAATGTACAACATGCATATGGTTTACATGCAGAGTGTCTCTGGAAGTTTCCCTAAGAAACTGGTCACATAATTTGCCTCTGAATCAGTGGAGACTGGGGATCAGGTATGGGCAAGACATCTATTTTCTGTCTTGTGCATTAGTTACCTATTAAAATAAAAGTTAAATCGAATCATGAAAGTATTGAAAGACAAGTAGGTGGATATTTATTTATCGAATAAAATGTGGGCAGCTTTATAGTTCAATCTTAACATGCAATAACGGTCAAACAGAATCCACACAGAAAAAAATATAATTAAAAGAAGGTCAATTAAGTCTTTCCTCTCTCCAGTGAACACCCACAGGCTGGAGTGACAGTGTGTACATGCATGAGAGAAGTCCATTCTTAACGAGCCACAAAACATTTTTAAGAAATGTCTCCCCATCTCTGCCATTCTGTATGTCCTCCACGTGTACAGCAGCTGGTAGCTACAAAATTCTGTCTTTATTCCACCCTAAAACTTCCAACCAAAACTCATTCTGAAACAGAATTCGTGGCTCATCCCCACCACTCCTTCTCTCTCCTGTGGATAGACTTTCTCTTTTTACTAGAATTATTTCTCTTTCCTATGTAAAAGTTGCCTACCTCTTGTCTATCTCCTTCAGATTCTGCAGCTCTTCCTACCAATTCTTTGGAAGCATAACAAACAATCAGGGGTCTAAGATAACAGATAAAGTACAGAACATTCTTTGGCATGGAAGAGGGTGGGGAAGCTATCAAGTATTTATAATATTGTCCCTCTGACATTTGTATAATCTTGGGTGGGGCACACCTTTCCAAACACAAAATTTAATATAAGTAAAAAATATTATATTTGACTACATTTAAAAAACAATTTTGGAAAAAACTTTTTTTTGGATCATGTGTTAAGACACCATAAAGGTAAAATTAACATAATATGTTGTTGGTAAAGAAACTGACAAGGAGACCAATGGGACAGGACAGGAAGACAGAAATAGAATATATAGAAAATGGACATGCCAGAAAGGACAATAACTAACTAGTGGCAAAGGATGACCTATTTAATACATGGTGCTGAGATATCAGGTTACCCATATAGAAAAAAAAATTGGATCCCTATGACACACCACGTAAAAAATAAACTCTAGGCATATTGAAGATATAAATGTGAAAAGCAAAAGATTATAACTTTCAGAAGAAAATGTAGACTATCTTTATAATATTTGGGTAAGGAAAGATGCATTTAAAATATACACACATACATACAGGCACACACACGCACATACTCTGAAGAAAAATACTGATAAGTGAGATTACATTAAAGATTGAGACAAGGACACCATACAAATGTGTTAGACCAACTGCAGACAGTAAAACAATCTGTGGCATGAATAATTATAAAGAAATACCACAATTTATGAGAAAGAAAAGTAGGAAAACTGGCAAAGCACATAAGGATGTTTAGAAGAGGGAGACCCAATGGTCGAGAAGGACATGAAAAAATAACCAGAATCACTAGCAATGAGGAGAATGTAAAAATGAGACCGTGAGCTACCACCGTGTCCTCATAATACTGACAAAAACTTACAGTGTGGTAATACTAGAAGTTGGAGTAGAAAGAGTATCCATGAGAGAGTAAAATGGTACCACTGCTCATGGGAACTTTTGGGTACCATCTAGGGACTCTGGCAATGTGCACACAGTTACCCAGACCACTCACATATTCCTAGAGAAACCTTGCATGTGCACATAAAGAGTCAGGTGCAATAATGCTCCCTATAGTGTTGTTCTTGTAATGAAAACTTAGGAGGGGAAAAACCCCAAGTGCCCAGCTGCAGGAAAATGGATACGTTGTGGTGTATTTATAAAATAGAATATGATGCCTCTGTTAACATGAAGGAATTAAACCTATATATTTCAACAGGAATATGTTTCCCAAACTTAATGTTGAACAACAGTAAATTACAGAAGAATACCTATAGTATGACTCCATTTACGTAAAGTTTCAAAACATGAGACACACAAAATGGTATCATGTACATCATTTGTGGACACACAAACATAGTATTGCTATAAAAACATGCATGGGAATGATATGTGAAAATATTAGGATATACAAATATATTAGGATAGCAATTAGATTTGGAGAGGGAGGGAGAATGTTTGCTGCTTTAAAAAATGTAAGGTGAGTTGACAAATTGTTGATATTTCACAAGGCATAAGACAGAACACACAGATATATATTATGTGATTTTCTATGGCTTTCTGTATGTCATAATGCACACTGTGAAAAATATTTGCTATATATGGTAAAAAGGGGTTAACATTGTTTATATACATGGAATGCTTGAAATTCAATGACAAAATTATGCAATCACCCCCTTAAAATCTAAATCCAGATAAACTATGTAAGTTTGTCTCACAAGAAGGATACAATTTCCAATTGTATTCAATCTGCCTAGTAATCAAAGAAACTCTCATTGAAATAAGATGCTTCTTTTTTTTACTTTTCATGTTGGCTAAGATAAAAAAGAATGATAAAATCAGTGTTAGTGAGAGTGAAGGCGAGGCAAGTGCCAATGAAATGAACATAATTTTAAAATCTCCTTATAACTGTTGGCAGAAAAATACTGCATAAATCAAACATTTTTTAAAAAACATGTATCATTTGACACAGCGGTTCCATTTCTAAGAATTTATCCCAAGTGGGGAAGGGGGAGGAGGGCAGTGATCTATAAAGGTTGTTTATTGTAAGGCTATTTAAAATTGGAGACAACTTAGATGTCCAAAATAGAAGCTCCGTTGAGTAAACTATGACTCAGAGACATAACAGCACAATAAAAGCATGGCGTAGATATATTTATGTTCTTGAAAATACTTTCATGATATAGAAAGTTTAAAATTCACAGTACAAATAGCGTCTCTTTACAGCCCTATGTGTCTATAATTTTAATATCTATAAACTCATATACACACACACACATGCATATATATTGCATAGAAAGTGGCTTAAAAAATACAAATGTTAAGGTAGGTGGTTGCATTTCAAATGAGTTTAATTTATTATTTATTTATTTATTTATTTTTGAGTTGGAGTCTCATTCTTCTCACCCAGGCTGGAGTGCAGTGGCACACTCATGGCCACCGCAGCCTCGACCTGCTGGGCTTAGGCAACCCTTCCATCTCAAGCCTTCCAAGTAGCTGGAAGCACAGATACATGCCACATGCATGATTAGTTTTTGTGATTTTTTTTTTTAAGTGTGGAGACAAGGTCTCACCAAGTTGCCCAAGCGGGTCTTGAAGCCCCAGGCTCAGGCAATCCTCTCGCCTCGGCCTCCCTAAGTGCTGGGATTACAAGCTGAGCAACCATGCCCAGCCTTCAAATGAGTTTAATTTTTTAAAACTTTTAAGTATTTGTACTGTGTGCTTATATTACCTGTGTGCAAAAAGAAAACAAAATGAGCACAAGATAAATATGTGTTCTTCCTTTTGAGGGTCATGGTCTCCCCTCTGTTGGTCTAAATGTTGATGAAAAAGAAAAGAATATCATTCTTTGAGGATGATATTTCTGTATACTTAAGAAAATAAAAGCAAATCAATTAGCAGAATATTAAAAACAGAGTGGATTATTAACTAAGGAGCTAAGGAGTTCAAGACCAGCCTGGACAACACAGTAAGGTCTCATTTCTACAAAAAATTAAAAAATTAGCTAGGTGTGGTGACACATGCCTGTAGTCCCAGTTACTTGGGAGGCTGATACAGGAGGACTGCAGAGCCCCAAAAGTTGGAGGCTACAGTGAGTTGCGATAGTGCCTCTACACTCCAGCCTGGGTCACAGAGTGAGACCTGATGACTGAAAAAAAAAAAAGCAAAAAACAAAAAACAGATCTCAAAAGGTTTCCTTCACACTAAACATAACAAATTAGGAGACATAGTGATGAAAAATATATCACCAACATCAACAAACGCCATGACATATCTAGGAATAAACTTAATAAGCATACTGGGATGTATGTAAACACACACTCCCACACATATAACCCCCTCATACACATATACATGCACACTTCCCCATGTGTACCTTCCGCATATGTACCCATACACAGAAAGAACTTTAACAAATAACTAAAACAAGATTTTAATAGACATATGTTCTTTGATGGGAAGTTTTAATATTATAAAGATATTTTGGAAGAACTGACATCAATATATTTAACACATCCCAATCAAAATCTCAGTGTGATTTTGGGAGGTGGAGCACTTGCCAATTTGACTCCAAAATTATCCTGGAAGAGGTTGAGGCAGAAGGATCACCGGAGCCCAGCAGGTTGACACTGGAGTGGCTGTGAGTGTGCCACGGCCCTCCCGCCTGGGCAACGGAGTGAGACTCCAACTCAAAAGCAAAAAACAAAAAACAAAAAATTATCCTGGAAGAATAAACTCATGAAAATACCGAAAGAGAAGAAAAAAAGAAAAGTGGCTTGTACTTTCAGACATTAGAATCTACTTCAAAAATATAACAACCAAAATAATGTGGCTGGAGTCCAGAACCGAATAGAAAGCTCAGAAACTAAAACAATTATGTATTAGAATTTAGTACATAGGCAAAGATATCATTTAAAATCAGTAGAAAATTTCTTCTTAAAAAACCATATTAGGACAATTGATAAAATATTGGAGCAAAGTGAAATTAAATCCCTATCTCACAAATATATTTAAAAGCCTCCAATTATATGAAATAATTGAGAGTGAGATTTTAGATCATAAATGGCCTAGAACAAACTCTAGATATTCGTCTTATCTCGAGATTGGAAGGTCTTTCCAAAAACCCTCATAGGGCAGAATCCACAAAGAAAGAGATTGCTAGGTATAACACGTAGGGAAACACATTGGCACGTCAGCAAAAACCACCACAGAGGTAAAAATTAGAGTGTAGGCAGTTGACCAGGGGATGCGCTTGGGAATACCACATATGAAGAGGAGGGAAGGAAGCAGGATTGAGCAGGGAGACGTTGAGCTGCGTTGTCTCTCGGTGAAGGCCTCCAAGGGCTCCACAGGGAGCTCTGAAGCAGGGATGACCCTTTGGACCTGGCATTCTTGGGTGACCATAAATTGGATGTGGGTTCCTCTAGAAATGGGGTACTGTGATGATTTAAAAACACATAAATTATTTAACACTTGTCTCTAAAAAGGGGGAGCCTGATTCCTCTCCCTTTGAATGAGGGCTGGACGCAGTGAATCACTTCTAACAAACATTACGTGGCAGAAGTGATGGCATGTGCCTTCTAAGACTAGGTCATGAAAGGTATTGCAGCACCCTCCTGGACTTCTCTCTTGAAGGAAGGAAAGCTGTCATGTTGTGAGGACACTCAAGAAGCCCTGTAGAGAGCATCCCAGTGTGAGAACCAAGGCCTCCCACCCACAGCTACTTTAGCGAATCACCTTGACCAGTCCTAGTTAAGCCTTCAGATGACTGCAGCCCTGGAAACATCTAGATTGCAACCTCATGCAAGACCCTGAGCCAGAACCACTGAGCTAAGCTGCTCCCAACTTCCCAAGCCACAGAAGCTGCATTCTTGATAACAAGTGTTGTTTTAAGCTCCTGTTTTGGAGTGACTTGTTGTGTAGTATCAGCTAGCTGTCACATGTGTGATCTTAGGCAAGCTGGTTCTGAGAGCAGACCGCTGAGAGCTTTGTGTCGGCAGTCATTCTCTGCAACTGGGTGATCAAGCCCTGAAATCCTGAAGGAGGTCTGGGAGGCATGTCACAGTGTCCACTGCGGCCAAAAACAAAAGCAAACACAAACAAACAAAATAGAAAATATCTGCATAATCTAAATATCAATGCTTGGCCCTCCTAAAGCATTTTGATGGTTGGGTTTACCAGTTCGGGGAGCAAGGGGGACCCCAGGGTAACCAGCTCTGATGCCCCCAACTCCATGACCTGAGTCACTTCATGTCAGTGAGGGTGCAGAATTCAGACCAAAGGAAACACATTTACACCAAGCATTATCCCCTAGTGGGCCTCTCTGAAGGTTTGAGGGTCACAGGGAGGGGTCACATCCTGGAACCTACTCACATTTCTCTCTCACTCATATGCCCCCTCCTCTCTCACTTCCATCTCCCCTCCTTACTTTACCTCCCAGAAGTCCTCCAACTCCAAATTCTTCTCTATCACACAGAGCAATTCAACTCTTCCCTGCTCTGTCTTTTAACCAGAAAGCTCAGCAAAACTTAGAACCTCAGCGGGCAGTTGATTTCTAGTACATTTGTAACAAATGGCAAAGGATCGGTATATTTAATATTAGGATAATAGTTCTTACTCGAACATTCACTATGTGCTCAACATTATTCTAAACACTACATAAAGTTTCTCATTCAAATCTCTCAACAACCATATGAAGGAAGAACTATTATTATGCCCATTTTATGTCTAGGGAAACGGAGGCATAGAAAGGTTAAGAAATTCACCCAAAGTTACACAGCTAATGGATAGTGGAGACAGGATTTGAATTCAATTGGGATAGCTGCAGAACTTCATCTCTTAACCAATGTATAATATAATCTCCTAAATATATTTACTATTAGGAAATTATACCTGAATTGCTAAAATGAGAATCTTGCACAAAGTGCAAGACAGTGAAACGGGCAAAAATAGTGAGTGAGAGGGAGAGAGAGAGAGAGAGAGAGAGAGACAATGCAAATGTGAGAGTACCCTAACCAATCAATAAGAAAAGATGAAACACCGTGACAGAAAAAAGTAAGCAAGTGACAAATACAGGCAATTTATAATGAAAAACATACAAATGACACACATGCTCTTTGAGAATAAAGCAGCAAACAGGAAGGTTTCAGGAAAATAATTCAAGCATCAGAGAAGATTTTGCAAGGTTGTGATGTGCCAGCCACTGTGTGTTTTAAGCTGAGAGCTGTCAAGGGTCCCTGCTGGATCCTGCTTGGCCATTCAGAACAGAGGAGTCCTATCAGAGAGGGCAACAAATGAGTACTATAGACCCAGACAGCCCTTTCTCCCCAGCAAGCGGACATGGAGGCAAGACAAGGGAGGAACCATGGACAAGGGGTTCTGCAGAAGACCACAGAGGGTGGATGCTGAGGACTGTTGGGGGCTCAGGCCATCCCTGCTCGGTGAGGGCCTCAGCAGGGGAGTAGCCTTCTCAACTGGAGTCATAGCTCTGCCACTTACCAGCTGTGTGACCTTGGGAGAGCCACTTCCCTCTCTGTGCCTCAGTTTCTACATCAGCACAATGGGCTCATAATAGTAATGCTTACCTTGTGAAGTTATCATGAGAGATCAATGGGCTAGCTCATACGGAGCATTGAAGACAGTCCCTGGAACATACCAAGTGTCCAAAAATGTTAATTAATATTTGAAGTTTTATTTTACACTTCACTCATTTAAAAGCTATTTCTGAAAAAGACACAAAGGATCATCCCTGTCCCTGATCCTTCTCCCAGAGTTCAGTTGTCAGTTGAGCAGCTCAACCATAGTTAACCCTTCTGGGCTTCTCTCCTGTCATTTCCCTTTCTGCAAGAAGAGGTCAGTTTGATCTGAAACACCCCAGCTGTGCTTAGTTACTGATGGATTTGGCCTGGGGTGTTGATGGAGCCTCTGCTTGTGAAACCCAGGGCCCATCCTCTTTCTAAATCACAGGGCCTGCTCTGTGGACAGGGATGTGAGGTGAGGAGTCTTGCTCCCAGGGAGGCCTCTGAGCCGGCTTTGTGCCTAAGGAGAGCAAGGTCTTCATGGAAGGACGCACAAAGCAATTCTGCCAATGGTCTTCTGATGTCCTGAGCTGGTTATTCCATTTGGCCTGGACCAACTTGGATTGAATTCTAGTTCTTCACGTCATAGTGTTCTAACTGTGGCATGTGAATTGCCCTCTCAGAGTTTCAGTGTCTTTACAATTGACATGAGGGTCACACTCACACCCCTGAACTGTTCTGAGGGTATGATAACATACTATTAGTCAGGCCTTGCTACACAGTACCTGTAGCAGGCCCTCAGTGAGTTTTTAGTCAACATTATCAGTCTCTCTTCCTTTCAAGATGGCTGGGCTTTTGCCTCAGTTCTGTGTCTAGTCTAAGACAGTTCTCCACAATGCTGCTGATTTCACAGCTTCTGGTCTCCATTGAGTATCTCCTTAATGTATCCCTTGTAGGTCTTCCCCAAGACACAGGGTCCTGGGCAAGGAAAGACTCGGGGTGAGCTGTTTCTGCCTCTTCATTTCACAGAAAAGAGTTCCAAGGCCCAGAGAAGGAAAATGGCCAGCCCAAGGTCATACAACAGAGCCATGCCCAGAACCTAGGCCTTGGGTCTCCCAGGCCAGGGCTTCCTCTCCTGAGAGTCTTGGGCGCATTCCACATCATCTTTCCCTCCGTTCTTCCACTTCTTGTTGGGTCCTGGATTTCATCAGTGTTCCCTGAGCTTGTGCAGAGGAGGGGGTTCTTTAAGGTAGCCAAAGAGTATAAGTACAGTGAGCATAAAATGGGGAGTGGAAGAGAAGGATCATTCATTAGAAGGCTGAGACCAGGCTCCAGTCACGTGTCAGAGCAGGGAAGCGGCAGCAGCCAATCTAGAACTCTGCAAGTAGCACCTCTGCAAAGTACTTAGCCGCCTTGGCAGGAAAGGCTGACCACCCAGGCCCAGTGCCAGGCAAAGAGTGCCTGGGGCCCAGGGCCACACTTGGTCATGATCTTCTTCCCAGTCCTGGTTCATCGACACTCTAGCCTAACTAGTGACTGAGAGAAAAAAATGGCATCAGGACTCAGAACTCAGGGCTTTCCTAGGTATTTGAAATAGTTCCAACCTCTCTTGGAGTTCACTTTCTTCTCTGCTCCCTCCTCCATTTCTTCTTCTTTTGCTAACCCTTCCAAGGGCTGATCCTGAAAGGGTATCAGTGGTCTGTCCATCAGCCTGCTGCAGCGTCTGAAATCCGCTGTTGGCACCTCTGCCCTCTGAGCCACTGCGCGTCTGTCCCTGCCTGGATGTCTCTCTGCCCTCCCGTCTATTGATTCAGATTCTGCCAGGCTCAGATTCAGCCCAAATCCTGCCTCCTCAAGGAAGCCACCTTCAAATGCTGCCCTGACCTTGCCCACCTCTGTGAGTGCGTTAAACTCACTGGCCCACGTTGCACTGGGTGATTTAATCAGAACTCCCTCTGTACTAAGTGGTTTCATGTGTGTGTGCAGAGAAGCAGGTGCACTTCCGGGGGGCACAGCTTCATCTCCTTCTCTTGTTCCCTCATAGGACAGCTGAACACAGGTCTCAGAGACTAGAGAGATGTGACCTAGGGTATGGGCTAAAAATTCAGAGTCTCAGGCCCCACTGTAAACAGACTGACTCAAAATCATGGGATATGGGGCCAGTCCAGTGAAGGTTTAGAAGCAGTATGGTGTATTCCACTCCTCACCACTTGCATCACGAGTCAGAGGGTTTGGTGGAGCCCTTATTCCTTGGTGTCATGAGTGGGGTGAGGAGGAGGGAGCTGGGAAGGCCACAGAAAGAGAAAATAGAAAAAGAAAGGAAGACAGATGCTGCCCCCAGAAATGTGCCCAGGGCCAGGCACCTGCAAGAGTTTAGGAGGGAGTGAACAGGAAGAGACCGGACAGGCTCCTGACTGTTGACTGAGTCAGGGCCAACTCTCTGAGGGGGAAGACAGGCTTTCCTCTCTGCAGAATGGGACCTGAGGGAGTAGAATCTGATATAAAGAAGCATTTTCTGGTATAAAATAGGCAATGGATGAAGAGCTGGGCTGGCTTCAAGAAGAGACAGGCCCCTCCCATTTGTCCCACATGGACTGCACTTTTGCTCACAGGAGGCAGGGAGTTGAGGAAGGACCCCTCCAAGACCTTCCAGGCACAAGGGCTCTCGGGTTCCTGTTTGGGGGAGCAGAGAAAGACTAGCTGCACACTCTGGGCATGCTTGCAGATCAGCTGGGGTTCCCATGTCCTGTCTCCCCATGCTGAGTGCTATGTTTGGGAAGCCTCTGATGCTGACAAGTGGTTTTAAATGTGTGTCCCAGCTGGGCTGAGTGAGCAGCCAGTTACTTTTGGCCCATCCCTATAGCATGCTGCAGGCAAGATGAGAGGCGATGGGGAGGTCCAGACGTAGTCACAGAACCATCCAAGAGCAGCAGTAGTGCACGGGGGGGTGTCTATTCCCAGTCCTCATGCCGCACTCTGTCTGGCCACCAGCCTAGTCAAACATGCTTATTGATGGGGCTAGTTTAGAACAGCTGCAGACAGAATTGAGAAAAGGAAGACATTATGGATGGGTGCAGTCAGGGAAGGCTTTCTGGAGGAAGAGACCAAACTGGGACTTGAAGTTCTAATCAGGTTTGATGTATGGATAGAACTACTCATGTCTTGTCTTCTGGATTCCTGAAAAGCAAGCCTGAAAAGCAAGCCTTAGAAAAGCCATGTCACTGTGGCCCTGTTCTCTACAGGCTTTTCTGTGTCACTCTGGCAGTTCTTGGGTGGAAGGGAAATCAGAGGAGGCTTTGCTTCTGATAAGTTTAGGTCGTCGAGGCAGAGGCCTGGGGCAGAGCAGCCTGGGTTCTCTGGGAGCCACCGCACAGTGCAGAGTGAGCGGCAGTGAGGCAAGTCGACATTTCCGGGTTCGCCCTGTGCAAGGCTTCCTTCCTCCAGGCGGGTGGTGGGTGCTTGACTTGGAGAGGGCCCCTGTTTCTCCTGGGCAGGAGCATGACAACAGGCACAGTTTTCCCACAGGCTGCATCACCCGGGCCCAGCCTGTCCCCGACAGAGCCTGGTGTCCATGGCGTGTGGCACTGGGTGTGAGGATGACTCTGGGTCCCCTCCTCACCGTGATGGGGCAGCATGGAGGGAGCTGGGGTGTCAAGCGGGGAGACCACCTCTCTCTCCCACACACGCTGGGGGCAGCACATTTGTCTTCATCCAGAGGAGACTTCAAGGGTATTTGCAGCTTAATGAGGAAAGGGCTGAGCATGTCTCAGGAGGCCCCAGGTCACATACAGTGAGACACCGACCCTGAATTGAGACTGACCCTAGCTGACCTCACATTGACCTCTGCTTCAGGCTGGTGAGTGGGGGCTGGATTAGCATAACGAGCACTAATATTATACATCCGTTACCACCTGCGGGGCCCTAGTCTAAGCACTTTCTACATATCAACTTATTTAAATCTGCACAACGACTCAGCAGGGTAAGTCCTACTATCACCTGCAGCATGGAGGGGTAGCATAACTTGCCCCAAGTGACTCAGTGAGCGGGTGGTGGAGCTGGGCTGGCACTCAGATGACCTGGCACCACAGAGGGGGCTTAACCACTACAGTGTCCCTTCTGTACCCTGCCCCTGCTGTGCTGCTAACTAGTCCTTTAGTTACCCAAGAGATGGCAGAAGTGGGCAGAGCAAAGCTGGAAATAGTCTGGCCCCAATCCTAGTCTCTGGATCTCATGGGATCCCACACTGTCTGTGCGAGGGTCGGAGATAGTAGCTGCTGGTAGTTGATTCTGGACCCCTGGATACCTGTCAGCTTCCTGCTCACCAAGCCTTGCCCTTGTTCATTCATTCACTCAGCATTACTGGATGCCCAGCTCTGTGCTAGGAATGGGGGTGGGCAGTGAGGGATGGGGTTTCATTTGTGTCCTCCCAGTCTGATGGGTGACAATTAAACAGATCTCTTTCTCTCTCTCTCTCTCTCTCTCTCTATCTATCCACCTATCCATCCATCACCGGAACATAGCAGAGCATCTGTCTGGCTCTGGGGGTTGGGGGGGTGAGTTGACTGGGGAAAGCTTCCTGGCACCTTAGAAGGAGCTGGGAAGAGGGGAGCACCTCAGCTCAGTGTTGAAGGAGATAGGGAGTTACCCAGGTGTGAGGATGGGGGCCATGGGCAGTGCAGGAGAGGGCTGAGGGCTGCACAAACAAAGACTTTGGCAGAGCAGCAGGGCCACTCAAGATGGCCATTTAGAGAACAGGGTGTGAGGGGTGTGGCAGGAGGGAGGCTACAGAGCTGGGTGTGGCCAAGCCACCGGGAGGCCCTTGGAGAACTTTCTGCGACTTGCTTCCTCAGCCTGAGACAACTGGCCTGCGGGTTGTTAGAGAGGGTCCTAGATGGGCTTCCAGGGAGGGTCCTTGGAGCATCTCTCTCGACTCAGGAGCTCCCTCAGCAGTCTGCTGGGTTCTGCAAATGGTCAGGTCTACTGAGGGGCCCCTGAGCTACGTCCCTGGGAGACAAGAAGTCCATCTGTGAGCCCTGGGGGTGCTGAGCATTTTGGCAAGACGGTGCCAGGCTGCTGGGTGACCAACCTGTCTGGTTGAAAGGGACCTGCCAGCTAAGCCACAGGCTGCAGCATCTGCGGTATCTGTTGCTGGCTGAGCCTTCAGACTTACTGCAGAATCACAGACTCCATGCGTCACAGTGGCGGCCTAGCTCTCCAGTGTGAGTGAGGGGCCCCAGCCATCCACAGAAAAGCCAGGGCAGTGTTTTCTCAGTCCCTTGGGCTGTAAGGGAGTGTTTGTTTCAGCAGAGTGTCATCCACAGGAGTAACTAACTGAGGGACAAAAATAGCAATCCCTTTGAGTGCCATTTACCACCTTCTGGGAGAGGTCTCCAGAATGTAAAAGTCAGTGTCTTTATAAAAACTAACATTTTCAGCAGGAGATTCTGTTGATGCTTCCTTGAAATGGCAAACGAGAAGAATTCTGAAGCGAAGAGAGATGAGGAGAGGAGAGGGGGGACCGGAAGGAAGGGGAGAGAGGTGGGGCCTTCCTGGGAACCAGACAGTCTCACTTTTGTAGGTCCCACCCTAGAGTATATAAAAGAATTAAAATGCACCCACATCCCACATTAAATAGAATTATTTTCCTATAAAATACTTGGAAAGAATTTTTATAATTTTGCTTTTGAGATTATTTGGCTGAAGTTTACTCACTTAGTTTACGATGGGTACTGACTTCCCAGCCATCGTCAGACTCAGGAATCTCTACAAGGCAAGAAAATTTAAGGAACAAATTGTTTTCAAATGGAAGAAAGTTTTTCACAAGCACCAAACTGAACAATTAATAAAGTTTGAATGCATTCATTAAATATTTATCGCCAATTTCACTCTTTTGTGTTTTGGAGCAAATTCCTGTTTCGAGGGTCACATTTTGTTGGGTCCTCATCACTGAGAAGGGCTTGCAGGGAAGCCACCTGGAGAGGGGAGTATAAAGACTCAGCTCCCATGCAGGGTACTCTGGGCAGGGCAGGCAGGGCCAGTCTCTTCTGAACAGGCCTTCACCCAGCTGCCCTGCCCAGAGTCCGCCCACTAGACCAGGCAAGGCTGGGATCAGGGGAAGGGGAGTCTGGAAGGGAAATCTCAGAAACCCAGGGTCCACCTGGTCAACCTGTCATACCTGATTGTGGGCCTAGGGTTATGAGAACCTCATCCCAAGCTGAGGGATTCTGAGGCCACTGGGGCCGGGCCACACAGAGTCTGTACTTTGTAACTTGGATTCCTTCTAACTAGCTCTGGGGACACAGAAGAGGGAAACACAAAGCCACTTGATGGACTCCTGCTTTTAGTCACTACAGAGGTTTTATGATCTGAGAGGTGAACTGGGGAGCAGCCATGGACTATTTAATCTTGATACATACTGAATGAAAATGCAGACAAACAGTTTGTGTTTGGATTAAAAAAAAATTTACCGTGCCTTTGGGAGGCTGAGGTGAGTGGATTGCCTGAGCCCGCGGGTTCGAGACCCGCCTCGGCAAATGAGACCTCATCTCTACAATAAATCAAAAAATTAGCCAGGCATGGTAGCGCGCGCCTGTAGTTCCAGCTACTCAGAAGGCTGAGGCGGAAGGATCGCCGGAGCCCAGCGGGTCGAGGCTGCGGTGGCTGGGAGCGCCACTGCACTCCAGTCTGGGCGACAGAGTGAGACTCCAACTCAAAAAAAAAAAAAAAATTTAAGCAAAAAAAAAAAGGAAATAAAACTCAAAGCTCACTTCAGGTAAAGGCGCTGGGATTTTGCAGCCTTCCAGGCAGACCTGGAGTGGTCCCTGGCCTCCAGACAGCTTCCTGGAGGAAAAATTGCAGCTCTGCCTCAGTGATCCTAGCACAGGTAGAAGCCTTCCGGAGCCTATCCCCGGGGCCCAGAGCTGGGACCTGGAAGCCCTTCTGTCAGTCTGCAGGGTGCAGGCTGCTGTTGTGGCCACCCACCCGCCCACCCACCACAGGACGGCTGGGGCTTCCTCCCTGGTGGAGTGTGGCTGAAGAAGTCACATTAGCAAATGAGGTGTTGTGATTAATGGGGTCTCTTCTGCACATCAGGATGATGTATGGGTTGTGCGCAGGATGGGGTGCCTTGCTGGGACCACACCCAGCAGAGCCCTGTCATGCTGGGACTTTGTGCTAACACATGTTAGAGATGTATTATTTGTTGAATGAATGGTCTGTTGATGAAAACTTCAACATCAAGTCAGCACTGCATGGGGGAGGCAAGTGGAGAGCTGGAGGTTGTCAACTGTTCTGAGGCATTGGAATACTCTGAGCAAGACCTTGACTTTGCAGTTCCTTGCATTTATCTGAAGCCCTCCTCCATATCTCCAAGCCCCCTCCACAGGTGCCCTTCCTCCTCACTGCCTCCCACAGTGGTCATGTGTTCAGTGAAGGTGCTGTCATAAATTAACCCCTACATTTCAGTGACTTCATTCAACTGTGGTTTGTCTGTCATTCATATAGCAGTTCAAGATGGGTGTCCCTGGCTGGCCTGTGACTCTCCTCCATGTGGTGACTCAGGGTCCTGACTCTTCCATCTTGCTACTCCATCATCCCGCATGGCCTCAGAAGCCTCTCCATTATCTGGTGGATGGGCAGAGTGTGAAGAAGGCACACTCTCTTTCGAGATTCGTCTCACAGCTTGGAAGTAACTCCATATTCCATTGGTGAGAATTAGTCACGTAGTACACTAGACATCTGGAAGAAAGAGGGGTTGGGACAGTGACTTCCTGGGCAGTTGATTCCAGAAAAAAAGCTCTGTTCTACAGAAAGGACATGGAGATTATGCCTTCTCACCACCCGTTCCTCAGGGTCTTTCGTCCTTGCCGTTCTCCTCCTCAGTATCCAGACAACTAACACACATGTGGTACTATGGCCATTCACTGCTCTAGGTGCTGTGCATATTTTAAATCATGCAATTCTCACAACAACCTTATCAGTAGATGACACTAAGAAAAGTGGTTAAAAGTGGTTCTAAGTCACTTTTTTTAAAATTAATTTTTTCCACTTTACTGTCTCTGAAATCAGGACACAGTCAATGTCATCTTGCAACTGCCAGGCAGCAATCATGGTGGCTGTGTAGAAAACCATACTTTATGACAATTTATAGAAAGATCATGAATGCTCCAGCACCTACAGATTTGGAAACTGTTTGGAAACTGAAGCCCAGCAAGGTTAATTATTTTGCCCCAAATCACACAGTGGTGGATTTGAGGCATTTCCCTTCTCCTTGCTCCCAATGGTTGGCAAGACCTGCTCCAGAAAGCAAGCCATTGTTTACTGACTTTCTTCTCCCAGACCCCTTGGAGGGGGCTGAGAGGGCTCCCGACTTTCTTGTGTGGAACAAAGGGGAAGTATTTCTCCAAGGGGAGGTATTTCTCAGGGCTCCAAACTGGCAAAAGCCAGCTCCTGGCTGGAGTAATGGGACTCTAGTTACAAGGACATCTGCTAAAGCCAGGATGCCTGCTACATTCTTGCCTTGCTGATACTTTAATCTCTCAAAAAGCAACAAGGGGAACTGGCAGGATATGCTGAACTCTGATCAACTAAGAGGGGTGCGGTGGTAAAATGAGAGTGATAGAGACATGAGAAGAAAAGGACTTTATCGTCTTGACATTCATAATGTCACAGGAAGGGAGTGGTGGCAAAACCACTTGTGTAGGGTGGACCTTGAGAAAGTAGATTGCTTTCAAGTAAAGGAAATACAGTGGCCCCAAGAAGATGACTCAAAAGACCAATGGGACTCTGTGGAAAACTTAAGGCCAAAAAAAAAAACAAAACCTGCCACCACCACCACCAAATTGGAATAAGGTGAGAAGGGAGATTCAGCATAAAGCCAAGAACAAAAATATCCTGTTCCCTGCACCCCCTTCCCCTCCCCCAACCAAATAAAACGAGTCCTCAGATCAGATGGTACAAAGTATGTCAGGAGGACAGATCCCAACCAGAATGTCCCCAAACTTACCAGGGCCTTTGATGAGAGAGATGGCTGAGCCCTCATCTCTGAAAACTCCTGTCTTCCTTAGAAAGTGAGCAGGTCAGCCGAGCTCGGTGGCTTAGCCTGTAATCCCAGAATTGTGGGAGGCCGAGGTGAATGGATTGCCTGAGCCCGCAGGTTCGAGACCAGCCACTTGGCGAGACCTCATCTCTACAATAAATCAAAACTTAGCTGAACGTGGTAGTGCGCACCTATTGTTCTGGCTATTTGGAAGGCTGAGGTGGAAGGATTGCTGGAGCCTAGCAGGTTGACGCTGGGGTGGCTGTGAGTGTGCCACTATACTCCAGCCTGGGAGACAGAGTGAGACTCCAACTCAAAAAAAAAAAAAAGAGCAGGCCTCCTTGGGAACTGTGTGCACATGGGGGCGGCAACTGGATAACCAGGAGAGGTCTGGGGAGACCTGGAGGGCACAGGAGAGCACACATGTCTTTCATAGGCTGGCATGGTTTGGTTTGGGGCTCTGGGGGAAATGGCCAACAACACCCCTTCAAAGAGAGAGGAGAAAAATGAAAACCAAAGATGGATAAAGGCCCTCTTGATTTTCAAGATGAATGTTGGAAGTTAGAGACAGGGAAGCCTAGCTTCAACAATGGAACACAGCAGGGTTTTGTCATTATAAGGCAGTAGAGGAGCTCCATCAGACCCATCCTGTGCAGCACACTGGATTCTTCCAGCCCCACCTGGCTCGCAACCAGGCCCCGCTGCAGATCAGTGATCAGCGGGCACTCCCTGAGGGCACCTCCCACAGGCCTGCACCATCGCCCTCCCATCCCCATCCCCAGGGCTTTTCTGTGGATGCCTCAGCAGGGTCTCCCCAGAAATCTCCTCACATGCATAATCCAGAAATATGGGAGTTAGCGCTCCATTGTGTGTACCTCTAAGCAGAACAAAGCAGAAGCTGATAAACGCTCCCCTCTTTTCCCCCACAGGCAGGCAGTCCTGCTGCATTTCCTGTGGCTCCTAAGCAGTGCCATGGGACCCAGCAACTGGTCATCTGCACTGGAGGGCAGCTCCCTTCCTCCCTCCTGCCCTTTCCACTTCATTCTCTGCCCCAATCACCACAGCTCCTGCTCCCTGGGCCATACTCCCCAATAACACGCCCTCACTTAACCCTTGTCTCAGAAGCTGCTTTCTGCAGAGTTACAGAAAGTTTGCCGAAGAGAGGATAAATGACCTGTCATCCTGTCTCGCTAACCCAGCTTCTACAATAGTGACATCCTCCTCATGCATGAGTGATGTTTGGCCGATTTGCCCTCATGAGAGGCACATCACTTTGTAGTTTGCTTTTTTGAGTTCACATTTCCTCTAAGTTTTCCGCTTGTGTCACCTCAGAGTTTTTTGGTTTTTAAAATGTTTTTAATTATTATTTTAATAGTGCGCATGCCGTTCCCTGGAGGGGATGTCCCTAGTCGACTGTGTCATTTCTCTGCCTCTGGATTCTTAGATCACAGCAGTTATCACTGTTGTAGGATTGCTACATCTAAGAATTTGAACATCTTTATGATTTTTTGGTACATATTGATAAAGATATGTCTTTGACAGCCTATAAGAGAATGGGAAGGTCCCTGGGAGCCAACTTGGCCTTGTGAAGAGCAAATATTCCTGACCAACTCATTCTCCCTTCTGGTGTGGGTACCAGAGCCCACGGGAATTCTGTGTACTTCATTGCTTCAGCTGGGGACAGCTCTGGGTCATATTCTGTGGGCCCAATGGATGAGAAAGCACACAGAATCACAGATGGACAACTGGTCATTCCCAGTTACATTGATTGAAAAGTTGATATCCACAAGAAGGGAGGGCTCCAGTGGCCTGCCTTGTCCAGTATTTTTGTCATGAACGTCCACAGATACAGAATTCCTTTGCAACAATCATGGATGAAGCAACTTTAAGAGAGATGAATAATCCATTGACTTGAAAGACTTAAGATGTGAATAGATCTCGGGAAGTTGAAGGATGGACTATAACTCAGCAGGATGAAATGTTACATAAGGGGTTTAGTTCAAAAAATCAACTACATATGGACAGGATGGGGAAGCCCTGCCTTACTTAATAGCTGTTCATGTGAAACAGACCCAGAGACTACAGTTGACCTCAAGCTCAATGTGAATCATCTGTGTGGCGTGGCTGCCAAGGAGACTAATACAATCTTGGGCCACGTTAAGAGAAGTATAATATGGAGACCCAGGGAGGGGGGCGTTCCCACCGGGTTCTGATTAATCAGACCACACTGGGAACATTGGGTCTAGTTCTCCAAGATTGTTTCTCAGTGGAACATTGACAAATTCAGTCCTTCAAAAACATTTGTTGAATGCCTACTATACACCCAGTCCTGTGCTAGATGTAAAGGGGACACAGATGAATGAAGCATGCTTCCTGCCAATCCGGAGCTCACAGACTAGCTGAAATAAAAATGGGGCTGCTATTTCACACGGCATTTAATAATTTACAAAGCAATACTTATTGTAAAGCAAAATACACACAATCAGCTGTACTTTGGATCCTTTAAATGCTCTCAGGCACCACACAGATACCATAGACACACACACACGCACACTACTATCCTGGTCTCACTGGAGTGGAAGGTTAACCCAGGCTTCCTCTTTTCCCCTGCCCTCCCAAGCCCCTCTCCTGTGATTTTGTACCTTTAGCCCCTTCACCCAGCCCTGTTTGGCTCAACTCTCAAGTTGCAGATTTTTCTCATCCCAGCTTTGAGCTGGAGGATCCTTAGAATCCCAGGGTGTGTTTGCTGTAGTGGGAATGCTAAATTGGCCCTTGGTGCTCACTCTATGAGAGTGAAACCTGCCAAGAATTACAAGAGGCTAGAAAGCTAAAATGACATCTCCCAGGCCCCCCTAAAGCTGTGATACTGGATGCAAATTCAGTTTTGCCAACTGGGTGTGGGATTTGGAAGATGAAATTGCAGCCCAGGCATCTTCCCACTATTGGTCCCTGTTTGCCCCACTTGGGGGTCCAGGCTGGCAGAAAAACCATCACGTGGAGAATTGGGGACACAGTGGCAAGGGAAAGAGAGAATACATAAAACTACAGAATAGTACTTAAAGTTTCCATTAGGAAGCAACACGTATCTCATTGAGTTACATGGGCACTCAACTCCAGGGGAGCAGAGAAGGCTCGTCCTGCCATGTGCCTGCAGGGGAGCCAGAAATGCTTGGTGAACAACCCTGATGACCACCACATCAGTCATCAGCTTCTGAACGCCAAGTTCCGATTGTAGGGGTGGCACTGGTGACGTCTTGGCCTCAATCCTGCAGTGGCAGATGTACAAACTCCCCTGGCCACATCCAGAAAGTACTTCCCAGAAGTTCAGCCTCAATCCCTCTTCCCCAGCCCCTCCAGTGATTTTGTAATCACCCAATTACCAGTGTTCAATCCTGGTTGACACATGCTCCCTGCATACCTTGTTCCTGGCCTTCAAGACTACCACCCTCTGCCTGACCTCACTCAGCCCTCAGCACGATTCTATGACATCAGTAGGGCAGGTATCACCAGCTCCTGTTTACCGAGGAAAAAACTGAGGCCCATGACTTAACTGATTTAAGTTCACAGAATCAGAACGTGGCAGAGCTAAGTCACAAATCTAGTTCTCCTAACAGCTTATACCAGCTCACACTACCAAACCACAAACCATGTTCAGAGAAGCACATCACAAGGAGAAAACCAGGGAGGCCTGGACACACAATCTCAAAATGAAGACTAATGACAATTTGGGAATAATGGTAGACCAGATAGTTGACTTAAAACACTCGAGGGGCACTAAAACAAATTGCTTTTTTTTTTTTTTGTAATCACTGATGTTTCAAATTTATTTTTTCACTACATATTTTTTAACTTTTTAACTTTTTATTTTAAAGATGTGGGGTACAATTCAGGGTTAGGCATACAAATGTTTATTATGCAGTTATCCTTGTTGATGAGGTGTGCCCCCCACCTCCCCTGGCAGTTTCCGTTTTTAAAAGAAATAGCCACAGCAATATTTCTGGCCTTACATGCTCTTCCTGAGCCTTGTCATTGTCCCAAGATGAAGTAGCATCTGTTTTCCATCCCCTGGAACCTGGGCAGACCTCTGTGACTGCCCAGATGAGTAGAGTGTGATGATAATGATGCTGTATGACCATTGAGACTAGGTCATAAAAATCAATACAGCTTCTGCCTGGTTCTGTTGGAATGCTTACCCTGAAAACCTGATCTCACTATAGTTATGAGGAAGCCTGCCAGAGCTGGAGAATCCAGCACACCAGAGACCACTCATTCATTTTGCAGTTTACAGCCTTGTTGCGGTCCAGCCAACACCCAGCAACAATTGTCAGACATGTGAGTGAACAAACCTTCAGATGATTCCAGCCCCAGCATTTGACCCAACCCAAATCATGCTGAGCAAAGCAGAAACTAGCTGTTCCCACAGAGTTTGGTCAAAGTTTCCAATTTTTGAGCAAAATATTTTCATTTTCAGTCACTAAGTTCTGCTACACAGCCATAGATGACCATGACAGGTGCCTACATTCAAGAGGACATCAACTAATTCTACATCGCTGGTCATTCACTGTGTTAAGAATTTCTAAGTCGCTGAGGCATTGTTGGGTCCTGGAAGTTCAGAGGTCACTAAGACACCATCCCCCCCTTTGGAAGCTGTGGTCTTTAGGAGAGATATTTGGGCAATGGGCCATTATGGTCTGCTGACTGCCGAAAGCAGAGATGGAGGTACACCCCAAAAGCAAGTTCAACTGACTCTGACTGGGCAAGTTCATAAAAGGTTCACAGACAACAACACCTTGTGCTTCTCTCTTAGGGTGAAGAGGGGTTGTGTGAAAAGAGTAGGGTCGGGGGGATCCTAGCAGAGGGAACAGCATGGAGGAATGGCTGAGTATGGCATGTCCAGAGAAGAGATGGGGATGCTCGGCAGACTGTGGAGAAAGGTGTGCAGAGGAGAAGCTGGAGTTAGGGAAGACCAGCAGGAGATGGTCATCCTGGCAAGAGCAAGTGACAGACACAACTTTGAAAGGAGTCAATGGAAAGGTGACGATCTAGATAGAAGTGAGGAGAGGAAAGAAGTGATGATTAGCATTTCTAGCAAAAGAAACTGTCATCTGCTGAGATGAGGGACTCTGGAGGAAGAGTGCTTTGAGGAGTTCGTGAGTTTGTTTTTGGATTCATTGATTATGAGGTGTGTATTAGAACGATTTCAGCTACAGGTAACAATACCTAACTGCAAGTGACTGAGGATAAAGGCGTGTATTATCTCAGGTAGCAATAACCCCAGAGGTTCCAGGGTTAGTTCATTGATTCAATCATATCATCAGAGACACAAGATTCTCCCATGCTTTTGGTTTGCCAACCCTCAGCACATTGGGTTTATCCCCTTGTGTTCACAAAGTGGCCGCTGGAGGCCCAGGCACCATTTGCAGGTAGTAACTTCTGGCCAAAGAAAAGCAGAGTTTCCACTTATGAGCCTATATTAACAGAGAGGAAAACTGTCCCAGAAGCCCCTAGGTCCATTGATGAGGATGAGTCATATGCCCATTTCTAGGCTGCAAAGGAGACTGGGAGAACAACAATGTAGCCTTTACAGCCTCTGTGTAGGAGGTGGCCTCTGACAAAGAGGAAGAATGGCTAGTGGGGGGCACCAACCAGGTCTGTCTGTGCAGTATCCAGGTAGGGACGTCAAGCAGTCACATATGCAGGTCTGACCCCCAGTAGACCATTCTAAACTGGAGATTTTAAAGGTAATGCGACTATATGTGCTTTTCCAATATTTGTTGAGTGCTGTACTAAACATTTGACGTAATTATCTAGCTCATCTTCCTAATACTCTAGGGGCACTTGAGTCCCAGGCAACTGGGGGAACTTTGCCTCTTTGAAACCATGTGATTTCATCTTGCTCCAGTGCATGGTAGATTGACAAGGTACTTTGAGGAGCCTAGTACCCTTGAAGGCTCTTTCCCCTCTGACCTGGATAGACGAGTATGGGTGGCTATTCTCTTGTGCCTGTGGCTTGGGCAAGAGAGAGGAGGGCCTCATTTAGTGAAATTCTGGAGGCAGAAAACAGGGAGCCTCTGAGGCAGGTTGGGGAAACAGCTCAGCCCCAGAGATTGGGAGATTGGGACCCAGATGCAAAGAACTGTGCCTCCCTGGGGATATTGGAATCACTGGAATAGCTGTGGTGGTGCTGGGCCAATGTGGAAGCAGAGATGGAAGGAGAAGAATGAGAGTGGAGGTCCCCTCTTGCCTCAGGGCAAGCTGAGTGAGGCAGCAGCTAGACTTCTCATGGCCCTGAGGGCGCTCTCTGTACTCCTGTTGCTAATGAAGGGGGGACCTGCTGTCCACGGTGTTGTTGGGAGGGGATTAGAGGACACAGGAAAGAGAAAGAGTTTTGGAAGTGATCCCAGTGAGTAATGATCACAGAATATTACCTAGAAAAATAGCCACTAAGAAAGCATGACTTCAAGATGGACTTGGTCTAGTTTGAATTCTATCCCAGGGTTCATCTTCCAGGCTTACTTCAGGTTGAGGAAGGACACAACCGGGCTGCCTGATCATTCCCTGGCAGGAGGGGGTGCTTGTGGAGTCTGCTGACGACTCAGGGATGGGCTGAGAGCTGGATGGAGGTGAGGAGCCCTGAGGCTAGGCTACGGAGAGAGAAGGCAGGCCCACGGCCCACCGCTGTATACCTAGGAGCTTCTGGGAAAATTTTCCTCTTTATTAATATAGGCTTAGGAATGGAACCTCTGCTCTTCTTTGGCTGGAAATTACTACCAAAAAATGGTGTCTGGATCTCCAGTAGCCACTTTGTGATTCCATAAATAAGACAGACTTGGGTTTGGGTCCCTTCTACAGCCTGACTTTTTGTGTAGCTCTGGACAAGTCACTTAAGACTGGACAATAAAAAGCACTCTTGTCTCAGAATGCCAGGCATATGGTGGCACTCACAGTGCAGGTAGGCCAACCTGCAGTTTGGTGGGGCATTCATTGGAAAGGGTGGCCCCAGTTGGGGACTGGCAGTGGGGATGACAGATCAACTACTCTAGACAAGGCCAGTAGGGCTGGGGTGAATGGCCAAGCAGACAGGCTAGGCAGGAGATAGGCCTGCTCGCTGCTCTGGCATCCCTTCTTCACATCTCGCTGGCCTTGGAAAGCGGGCTGCCACGTCTGGCCTCCCTCCCCAGCTGTTCCTCGTGCTCTAGATAAATTGTTTCCGCCTGAGCGGCCTCCTCCCTGCCACCCCCAGCTGTCTTCCTGTTGCAACACCTCGGCTGGACAGTAAACATGGGCCCTATCTGTCTCCAACGCATCCCTGGCTCCCGGCCGGCCAGGCTCACCCTCCTCCAGTCCAGCCCCAGCCAGATGTGCCCGTGGCTTTCACAGCTGTTCCCTTGACCCCAGAGTCAAAGCTTTCTCTGTCAAGGGATTGCCCCTTCTCCCTCCCTACCCTTCCATATTGGCCCCCACCCTCCCGCCTTCCTATCAGATGGGACTTGAGAGGGCCCTGCTGCTGCCTTTTAATTGTGGTTCTCTCTCCCACTCCCTACTCTGTAGCAGCCCCTACAGTCTCCAGCCTTTGGAGACACTATAAAAGATGTTCATCATGTCTTCCTTGTGCCCAGCACTCTGCTTCCCAGATCCATTGGGCTTGTCTCCTGCATCGGGCCCCCAGGACCTCCAAGTGCTCCTGCATCCTCCTGATTGGAAAGAGACAGTTTGCAGCATGTCCTTCCCCTCCCCACGAGGTACTCCAGACTCAGCACCTCATCCCTCCCAAGCTCCATATTCCTTTGTGGGTTTCACATGGCCACATCTTCCCAAGGGGCGGGTCACCCCTGTCTCTCCTGCCTCAGCCCTGACCCCTTTTAAGCTCTTTGGAAGGTTGAGGTTCCTACAATAATTCATTCCCTCAGGAAGAAGAGGGCTTCTGTTTTCCCCCTGAGCTGCAGGGCAAGTCCCAGTGTTGAATATGAAAAGGGCAGGGCCTCTTTCTGGTCTGTGCAGAGTTTAGAGATGTGAGTCCAGCCTTTTTGGGCCTTACCTTTCTCACCTTAGCATCAGGCCATAGCTCTAGCTTCCCTTGTAGACAGCAAGTATGCGCCCATCTATCTGTCCAGATGACCCAAACAGGGCACAGGCACCTCTCTCTCTCTCTCTCTCTCTCTCTCTCTCACACACACACACACACACACACACACACACACACACAGACACACACAGTATGTTAGGAGAAAAGCAGGGGAAGCGTCACAACCATCTCCTCTAACAGCAGCATTTCAACAATCTTTTAAGATAATTTGACAATATGGTCATTCAGACCATGATGAAAAGACCAGCTGGAGAAAGGATGTGAAAAGAAAGATTCCTCTGCTTGGAATGCAGTGGAAACCTGAGTATCAGCCTGAGCTGGGGAGAAGGCTCCCTCCCAGCTGTCAAGGGCTCAGGCTCCAGCCCCCAAGACCCTCGCCTGGGTTCTTGACCCTGAGCTGCAGAACCTGGCTGGGCGTCTGCTCCTGTGTGGAGCCTTTCCAGAGTGCATGTCTGTTTAACTGCAGTCCCTCTTTTGTATTTCCAGTCACTTTCCTATCTCCCTGGAGATTTCCCCACAACTCTTGCTTTCATTCCCCAAAAAATCCCAGTCCCTGAATTGATTGTGTAGGGTCAGGGAGCTGATTAGAGGAAAGGACAGCTAGAGAAAGGGACTTGGAGACCATTCTTGCCATCTCTCTTTTTATAGGGGGATATAATTGAGGCCTAGACAGAGTAACTGGTAACAATAGTAGCTGAGATTGACTGAACATTTACTATGTGCCAGATCTTGAGCTGAGCATTTCCCATATTCTAACTTATTTAATGCTCACAAAAATCTCCTGAGGAAAGTGCCATTATTGTCCCTCTTTTACAGACAAGAAAACTGAGAGTTGGTGAGGTTAAATGACTTTCTCCTGAACACCCAGATACTAAGTGCTAGAACCAAGATTCTAACCCAGGCTAGTCTGATTTCAAAGCCTAGAGCCTTAAACCACTAGCTGAACTGCCTCTACTGTAGAAAAGGGATTTAGGAAGCAATTTGTCCAAAACCACATGGCAAATTTGGGATACAACTGGCCCCAGAATCAAAGTTGCTGTCACTCGTTGCTTACCATTAAAGGACAAGTAATTGGTGAGCAACTGCTATGACGAGGGTGGGGTCAGCCCTGACCTGAAGGCCCCCTGCTATCTCTAGCCCTGGTCCCTTACCTCTCAGACCCCAGTTCAGCCTGAGTCTGTGAGAATGTCTAAGCTGGGAGGGACCTGGGGGCTCATTTTGCTGAACACCTCACCATGACTTGCTCAAGGTCACTGGTGAACTGGAGCAGAGCCTGATTCCCAAGCCAGCCCTCTCCACCCTGGCTCTATTCTCCCTTTCCAGGGCCACGTCAGCTCCAGGAGTATTTTGGTGGTCAAGACTTGGTGGCAAGTCCCAACAAGTCCTCTCCCAAGGGTTAAGATTAGTACAGGGACCTCAGCTATGACTCAGGGAGGTGACTGGGGTCGGGCCAGCCTGGCTCCTGTTACTGCTCTCCTCTGATTCACCAGTGGAAAAAAATTGGCCCATGACCTTTCCCCAGCTGCCAGCTTCCTCTCTCTTCCAACCACTGGGCGCTGCAGCGTGGGGAGTGGGGCTTTCCCATTCTCAGCTCACAACCTGGGCTACCAGCAGTGGTTGGGCCAATGGTTAGGGTCCAGAAATTCCCTTCATGGGGGCCCATTCTAATGTTCCCCCAAACCTTCTTCATTTTATCCATCCTCCTGGTATCCCCATCATCTAGCCAAAGGGCTTAAGCCCGCCTTCTCTGCATCACAGGGAACTCTTCAGGTGGGGAGGTGGTCTGGTGCAACCAGTCTCTGTCTACACCTTGCTAAGACCTCTCAGATTTCACTGGACCCTTTGAGGTGTGATGCTGAAAGGATGCACCACTTATGTGTCTCATGCAACTCTCTCAATCTTAAAACCATGAAGGGGCTAGAGAATAAGCTGTGCGCATGAGTATGCATGTGTGTGTATGTATGTGTGAGTGAGTGAGTGTGTGTGTGTGTGTGTGTGTGCAGAGAGAGAGATAGAGCAAGAGGATGGGGGCTGAAATACAGACCTGGACAACCCATAGAATCCCACGGCCTTGTGTTCAGAAATTCCAGGTCAGGGCTAGCATTACTGTTTCCCCAACTGTAAGGTGGGGGTCTGTGAGTGTCTCAACTCTGCATGCCAGATTTTCCAGAGCCATCTACTTTTCAAATGCATGGCCTTCTGGACTACCCTTGCTCTGGTCATACACTGCCATGCCTTAGGTCTGCAATAGACACTCATCATATTCCCAAGCTTTTTTCCTGGTCCGCATCCCGGAGATATCTAAGAAAGGGCAGCAAAAGCAGCCTTTTCTGACCTCCCCAGGAGACAGAAGTGAAGAAGCTGGAGGAGGGGGAGGAGTTGTATTCCCATGGCGCCTTATGTTTTCTGCCAGCAGCCAATCAGTGGCCACCTCTCTGGCCCTGCCCACCATCACCCCCGCTGACTTTAGGTTCAGGTTGGCTCTTTCACCACAGACCTCAGAGTCCCTGGTGTGGTGGGTGCTGCGGTAACCATGACATTTCCTTTTCATTTTCTCCTCTTCTTCAAGACCATGGCAGTGACATGGCCACCATGGAGCTGAGAATCGTGACTGGAGCATTCCCAGTTGGAAGGACCTGGGGACTGGAGTATGCTGTTGTGAGCATCGATGGAGCATCCATGTGAAAAGAATGATGCTGCCCCCTCCCCAGGACAGGGAAGTGACCAGGGCCATCAGAGAGCAGGGCTTTTCTGCATTCTGTGGCTCCAGTGAGGCAGGGGATTGAGGGGACGCTGGGGGTAAGTCTGGGCAAGGAGCAATGGGTATGGTGCTGCTACCCCTTGCCTGGAGTGGGGCCAAGTTGGAGGAGGTTAGTGAGAGCCCAGAGCCCTCTCTGCAGCTGCAAAGCCCCTGGGACCACCTGCCCTGGAGAAAAAGCAGGGCAGTAACCCTTTAGAATGTTGCAAACTTAAAGGGCACAGCAGACAGATGCCAGCTAAGAAATCAACGAAGGATGTGAACAGATGCTCCAGCTGGGTTGGGGTCCCTCTCACACAGGATGGGGCTGGTAGCCATTGGTTGGGCTTGAGTTGGTGGGTGACAAAGAGCTGTGCTCTTCCATGGGGACTGGGAATGGGATAAACAGAAGATGACTTTAGATGACTAGTGTCAGGAGTAAGGAGGGAGTGTCGTGTAGAAGGAAGGATGATTCAGGAACCATGATGGATCCAGAGGGAAGGGCAAGGTACTATGGCATGTCAAGACAAATCCACTCAAGTGGGATCTCTTTGCCCATGGACAAGTAGTTTTTATAGCCCGCAGTTGCTGAGTGCTGAGGACACCGAATCCTCAGGATAGATGGCAGGATCTGCCTTGGTGGGTGGCTGCACCCTACAAAAGCCAGGCTGAGCCAGGGCTCCAGACAGGCTGTGTGCTTGAGAAGCTGCGGCCACACACAGGGTGGGCTTGCGCCAGGGCAGGAGGTTGCCTCTCTGGCCCACTCCAAGCCTGCGAGGCAGGTTTGGCTGTGCTGCCCAAGGCCACCCCGTGTGTGGGGAGCACAGCTGGTCTGCCCGGAAGGGCCAGCACACCCTGCATCCTCCCCACTTTGTTCCTGTAGCCCCCAGGGACCAGTGAGGCCGGCTCAGGTCATTCCAGCTGACATCCCTCAGCAAACAATACCCCCACCCTCACTAATCAGGCCTTGTTTACACCACTGCCTTTGCTTCAGGTTTAAGTATCTCAGAGTGCGGGTGGAAGATCAAGGGGAGCCTCGTAACATGGCCTAGGAGGAAGCCCACCCATCAGCCCCTTCCCAAGTTACACACTCTCTCTTCTCCATGGGAGAAAACAGCAGATGGGGGCTAGGAGTGTCTCTACAAACCCATGCAAACTTGTCCCTACTTTTGATGGACTACTACCAGGGCAGGCATGTGGGTACTGGACCAGAGGGACAGTTGAGATGGTAATGGCCTTTCTCACATCTGAAGAAAGTCTCTAGATCACCACTGTCACTTTCCAATGTCAGTCTTTGTACTCACTCTGTGGTAGGGGATTCCTGTGACTTCTAGACACAACAAACTCTTGCGGCCTTTGGGACACTCCTTTCCACCCAGACTGCTTTGCCTGGCTACCTCCTACTTACTTCTCCAGTCTCAGTTCAGACATGACTTTTCCAGGAAGTCTTCATGGACTGCCCGCTCCACCGCATTTGTATCAGGCAGCTGTGTACTCCCACAACCCCCTTCTCCTGTTTTCTCATATTGTAGAATTTGTTGTGCTGGCTTGTCATCACCAAGGGGACCATTTGAACTATATTGCCTGCCTGCTGCATCATGAACCCTATGAAGAATGCGGAGGACGGAGATGAAGAAGGCACAGTTCTGTCCATCCCCACAGTTTACAGAGTGTCTTGGTGCATTTTCTGTTGCTATAACTGAACACCATAGACTGGGTGATTTATAAAGAATAGAGGCTTGTTTAGCTTACAGTTCTACATCACTACAATCAAGATAATGAATATATCTGTCAGCTCCAAAAGTTTTTTTTCCTGTCCCTTTGTAATACCTGTCTTTCTTTCTTCCTTCCTCTCCTCCCAGCCCCATTCCCTGGCCCCTGGTAATCACTTGCTCTGCTTTCTGTCACAATAGATTAGTGCTCATTTTCTAGAACTTTATATAAATGGAATCAGGCAACATGTACTCTTTTTTTTTTTGCCTGACTTCTGTCATGCAGCATAATTATTTTGAGATTTGTCCAAGCTTTTGTATGAATCAATAGTTCATTCCTTTTAATTGCTGACTAGTGTTCCATTGGATAGATATACCGGAATGTGTTTATTCATGCACCTGTTGATGGATATTTGGGTTACTTCCAGTTTGGGGTTATTACAGATAAAATTGCTCAACATCTGTGTATGAGTCTTTGCATAATTTTGTGTGGACGTATGCTTTTGTTTTCTTCATCATCACTTTCCTGCACGGACGCCTCCCTCGTGGAAGAGGAAACTTGGGTTGGAAGGATGTCCTGAGAGGGAAGAGTGAGAGGAGTAAGGTGGGAAATGCAAGCAGGACTGGCTTAGGCCTTGCACAGGTCTCCGGGGCTTTCATATGACCCCCATGTCCCATAGTGGGTTCCTGACTCATCCCCATGGTCTCTGTCCCCACGCACGGCTGATTATGGAACAAAGTTTTAGAGGCTTCTTCACTCGTCCCCTCTTTAGAATGAAGAAATATCTATCAACACTATTCCATTTGCATTGACCAGAAGGCAGGGACTCTCCTTTCCTCCCCATGATCAACACCCTACATTCCTAAGTGTATACACACACACACACACACATCCACACCCACCCACCCACCCACACACACACACACACGTGCATGAGTCTTCCGTAGCAGAAGGGGTGGGAGTTGCAGGGCTGAGGGCCTGGAAGCTAAGAAGTCCCTTAGGCCGCTGCTGAAGTCTTTCTGGCTGGGAGTGAGGGGTTGCTGGGAAGTTGGGAAGTTCCTACTCTCATTTCGGAGCAGCTGCCCTGGCCTAGCCTCAGGTTACTGAGGGGTCTTGGGCTGAAGGGGCTGCTGAGATGATGATGAGTTTCAGAAATGCCACTGGTGTCCTGGCTGTTTGTAATCTTTTAGTCTTCCCCTGAACCTGAGGCCCAGCAGTCCTTTGGGTCCCTAAGCCTCCCCTACTGGCCCTCTGTGCCCTCTCCTACACCTGAGGCCACCACCTGGACAAGCCAGCCTTCAAAGCCCTCCCTCCTCCCAGCTGGCCCTGCCACAGGCAGCCCCCTTCCTTCACCTCAGGGCCTCCCCATCTTCAAAGTGAGCCATTTCTGTCCTCAGGCCCCATTCCCAAGGCCTTTGTCACTCCCCTTCCCCTTCAAGAAAGTTCCTTTGATCAGCTCAAGTCACACCCTCAACCTGATTTGCCAACCTTTGCCCTTTTTCACAAGGCCTGTGTCCTGAGGTGACCTCTTTGCAGAGCCTCAAGAAAAGAGAACAGGACTGTCAGCATGTCAAAGCCTACCCTTGGCTCCCTTCTCCTCCTGCAGTTGGAATTATACTAGGCACCAGGGCAGGCAGATCTGTCTCTCCGAGGCTGGTGGTCTCAGACTGCTGCATTAGAGGCAGGGACACAGAATCTCCAGGGTTGGATGAAGAGAAGGAGGGATAGGCCATTCCCTTGTCTTTCTCATTGGATTGGGAAAGAAGCCAGGAAAGGGGCAGAGCTGGGGCTAGAACCCAAGACTCTGACTTTCCACTGGGTGCTTACTGCGCCCTCAAATCAAGTCCTCATGTTTTGATGAATGCTCTTCCATGCTGGTCATGCACATGAGTAGTTGAGGGCCAGAGACAGACAAATGAGATGCTGTGGTTGCCTTCATGGAGGCTGCAGATCAGTGTGGGGAGAAGGGGAAGCCAGCCTAGAAGTCACGGCAGGAAAACTATTAGAACTGGGCTGTCTACGCCAAACACACAGGACGTAGGCTGTGAACCTAGCAAAGGAAGAAGGTTCTGTGGTCTTTAGGGGGCTGGGAGGGCTTCGGGGCAGGATGAGTGAGAACCAGCCTAGAAGAACAAGCAGGGTGCACCTGTAGGGTGACATGGAGGACACTATGAGCAGGAAGCATAGCTCCCTCAAGGGGACTGATTTCACCCTGCCCAGCTCCCTCTCACCATCACTCTCAGCTCAGCCTTCTCTCTCCCTTCTCTGATCCACTCAGGACTCCCTGCTTTCCTCCCCAAGGTCTTCTCGCAAGGACATCCAGGGGATCAGTGTGCATCAGGTTTGGGCAGAAAGTTCTGGGCACCGACACGTTCCCTTTCTTCTTTGGATCCAGGCATCAGATCCTTATTGAGAAATGACCATCTGGGCCTCTCAGATCATCCAATCACCTGCATCCCCCAAGACTCTTTGGGTGGGGCAGGCGAAGATGTGTTGATGTGGAAATGTTATTACCTTCTACTATAAATACCTCCAGCCCAGGGACAGAGGTGAGGGTTGCTGAATATAGTATCTGGCCATGGTTCTTGACATGTGTGTGTGTGTGTGTGTGTGTGTGTGTGTGTCTGTGTTTGTATGTTTATATCAGAATCACCTTGGGAGCTTATTATAAATACATATGCCCAGGCCCCACCCTGGACAAACTGAGTCAGAATATCCAGGACACGTTGTGAAGAAGTTTGTTTATATTTTTAACATTCGCCAGCTGATCTTGTCACCCTTCCACAGCCCCACCTTCCCCTGAGATGAAAACAAAGAGGTTGAGGGACGAGAGAGGCACAAATCTGGCCATCAGTCCTTCCCTATCCAATCAGGAGCACTCTAGCCTCATCTGGCCAGTTTTGAGGAATGGAGGCTCACTGGCAGTCTCCAGAGCAATCAGAGCCATCCTTGCAAGGGGCTGCCTATGAGAAGGGCTTCTCCCCTCTCAGGTTCACAGCCTTGGTCCTGTGTGATTTGCCTCTACCTGTCACTTACACCTTGAGATGCTTGTCAATTCTGCACCTTCAAATTCTGTCATTGCTGTCTCTGTTTCAGGTCTAACTTGAACCAGTTTCAAATACAGCTTTTGTTTCCCTTTTTGATTGTGATTTACAGTCTCCCTTCAGCTGTTCTAGACAAATATCCTCCTTCTTTCCCAACTCTCCACTCCCCTTGCACTTCTCTCTTCGGGCAGGTCTCCAGCAGGCAGTGATTGCTCTACAACTCCCACCACCTCCACCACCACGGCCAACCTCAGCCTCACTGTGCTCATCCCACTGCAATGGCCACCGCCCATCCCATCTCTGCAGCTGTCATCCACAACCCTCATTGCCACTTGCGCTATCACCACCATTCCCAACAGCAACCATGCCTACAGGTTCTCATCATGCCACTGTCACCCAGGGATCGCTGCCATCTTAATTGCCAACTCCACAAGCACTATTATGTCTGTCATTATTTCTTTTTCAAACTTTGCATGGGCATGGACTGACATCCTATCCTGACTGTCAACCTGAGCCTGACTTGGATCCTTGGTTGACACCTCCACTTTGCTTTGATGGCTCTTGTCCAGGAATTGGCAAGAGCTTCCCACTACACAGTCATCTGAGGCTGGCAATCCTCAGAAGGTCCCACACTGCTGGGGATATCCCTTTAGGAGCCCCATGTTGCTGAGGACATCCCTCAGGGATTCCACACAGCTAGGGGTATCTTCCTTGGGACCCCACGCTTCTGGGAGTATCTCTTTAGGAACCTCATGCAACTAGGTGCACCCTTCTAGGGACCCCATGCTACTTAGGGGCCCCATACTGCTACTGGTATCCCCTTAGGACTCCACATTGCTGGCATAACCTCTCAGGGGCCTC
Organism: Tarsius wallacei; assembly: GCA_963574415.1. Lineage (NCBI taxonomy): Eukaryota > Metazoa > Chordata > Mammalia > Primates > Tarsiidae > Tarsius > Tarsius wallacei. The sequence goes on along the minus strand of CAUYQG010038720.1, from coordinate 91,287 downwards.
AAGCTGCAGGGGGTATCCTCTTAGGGGTCCCACACTGTTGGGGTACCCTGTCAGGGATCCTACATTGCTGTGGGGGGACATCCCCTCAAGAGTCCCACACTGAAGGAGAAGACACTTCATTGATTAACCACAGTGATGGAGACCCCTGAAGGAGGGGTCTGGACTGATGGGAGAGGCATCCTTTCTGGGAGTCTCTAGGTTGATGGGGGGGTATAGTACTTCCTCTGGGGTTTCCAGATTGCTGAGGAATCGCTTCCTCAGGAAGGCCCTTCCTCATATTGATGGAAAGAGAGCCTTTCCAGAGAGCCCCATGCTGACTAACACTCCTTCTCCTAAGGGAGTTTTTGGCCAATGGGTGAAGACCATCCCTCCAACAAGTCGAAGACTGCTGCCCAGACCTGATCCACAGGTGCCGTAGGACTCTGCAGAAGGGGTAGAGGGATAAGGGTGATGCTTTTCAACAGGGGCTGTCATTTGAGAAAGCAGAGCCAGAAGACAGACCACAGGCCATATTTTAAAATACCAGGTAACACACAGTGGATGGTCCTTGGGCCTCCTGCAACTACCAGATTAGGTGACCACGATGGTGAGGCCTACCGGAGAAGGAGGCTTTGGGCCGAGTGGGCCCCTTCTGCTCCTTGGCCCCTTGTCCTGGGGCTCCAGCTTCCCCAGGGGTGACCCAGCCCATCAATAGCCTAGGAGTGGCTGGCGAACATGTGCCAGACTCACATTGTTTCCACAGCCGCTCCCTATTTCCAGGTTGCGTCTACCCTCCTGGCGCCAGCTCCTGCCCTGGCAGCCCCAAGTGCAGACTCCAGGCCCAGGGGCACTCAGGGCCAGGAATGTGTGGAAAGGTGCCCTTGGCCAAACCATGGAGAGTCTTCTTCCCCCACAGGGCCAGGGAGGGCAGCCTGGGAGCTCAGGTGTCTTCCTTCTGCTTTGTCACTCGAAGGGTGGTCACCCTGCATCTGATGACAAGCTGGACTCTGATCAGAAGGCACCATCATTTGGGGACTTTCACTAATATTACATTCTTTCACTGTTATTGCATTCCATTGTGTCCAGCCATTGTTTTTAGTCCCTCAACGTCTCCCTCTAGAAACTTAGCCCCTTCATGAAATCATCTCTGCCCCACCCCTCCCTGCCCTCCCGCCCCAGAGAACAGAGCTCAAAGGGTCATGTCTTATGCGAGCTTATAGTCATTCTGTTTCCCAGCTGCAGAATAATGCCAACCCTGGCCTCAAACAGAGCCTTGACCTTGACCTCACATTGATCCTAACACTGACCATCGACTGAATCTAATCCTAATCAAAGAGAGCACTAATCCCGGACTCAAACTTTCCCCCCGACCCTATCTGTTAGCCTTCAGAGAAAAGCCATTGGTTGCTGAAGGAAGCAGAGATTATGGTGGCTGTCCTCAGCCACCCTGCAGTGGTTCTAGTTTTCATATAGTAACTGCTTCTGTGAAGTGTGTGTGTTTGTGTTTCCTTTATTCTACTTAGAATCCCTCTCATCACAATTCCATTCCATCTTCTCCAGGGAACAGAAGAAATAGGAAATAGGTTTCTGGTTACACCGGGAGGAATTATCTGCTGAGCCTGGAGTTTAGAGGAGGCCGCGGCCACCTAGTGGGCCCAGATGTCACTGCATCGCTGTGTGTCTCTTCCATGCTCGGATGGGCTAGGAGTGTGCGTTTCTCTGAGAGGGCAGCAGCCACTAGGACGCGTCAGATCCTGGGAGCTTGTTTGCCACCTCAGACAGTGACAAACAAGACAAAAGGAATGACACCCTCGCCAGTGCATCCCACCACCCCAGTCCTGCTGCCCTCCCCATGACTCTACAGTACACCATCCATTCTCCTTCTTCTTCCCTCTTTTATTTTCTTATTTTTAGTCTTTCTCTACTGTTTTCATGTCACTCTTTCTCATTCAGTTTCTCTGTGTCCCTCCTCTGGTCCCTTCCCCTTTCTTTTCCACATCTCAAGCAAATCTTAAGCAACCCGTGCTTGGCTGCCATGTTTACTCTCACCTGACAGTGTGGGGCTCCTCAAGCTGGTCAGTCTCGCCTCTTTCTCCAGAAATCTGAGCTGCTCTTTCTCTTGTCCCCTCCACAGCAGAGCCTGCCTCCTGCAAAATGCAAAAATAGCTACCCTACCCTCCTGGACAGGTAGCTTGGTAGATGGAGAGATGGACTGACCAACTGAGTGCTGAGTAAGAGAATGATGTGAGCACAAGTGTCTCATGCTTCTTGCCATCCACCTCCATCACCCCAAGATTCTCAACTGAAATGACCAAAATATTAGAAATGTGCAAATAGGAATTGTGCAGAGCCATGGACAATACAGAAGACCATCACTCACATCCAGAAAAATCAAGGCAGCACTGCAAGATCATACCTGGAGTTTAGCAGCAAGGTCATCTGCTGTGGTCCCTCCTGAGGAACCGCGCCCTTAAAAGGAAGTGAGTGGAAGAGAGCCTGCAGACTCTACCACCACCCCTTAGCTTGAGGGACAAGGGCTAGAGGAGAGGGTGAACTGGGAGCAGATGGGGAACAAACCACACCAACTCCTTCCATGCCATAGAGCAGCCGCATGTGTAGGAGACACTGGGAGACACCTGGTCTTGAGTGGCAGCAACACCCTGCAGAATGCCTGCAGGGAAGTGGAGTTGGCTCCTGGCAGAGTGAATGGCTTAGTCCATTTGAGTTGCAATAACAAAATATATGGGACTGGATGATTTGTAAAGAGCAGAAGTGTATCTCCTCACAGTTCTGGAGGCTGAGAAATCTAAGATTAGAGCTCTGTCAGGTTCCATGTCTGGTGAGACCCTGGTCTTTCTGCTTCCAAGAAGGTGCCTTTTTGCTGTGTCTTCACATGGTGGAATAATGGAAGATCAAAAGGGGCCCAAACTAGTTCCTTCCAGCCCATTTATTGAGAGGCCTCTTAATACCACCACATTGGGGATTAAATTCCAACATGAATTTTATAGGGGACACATTCAACCTATAGCAGAGGACAGTGATCTGATCCATGGGAGAAGGTTGGGTCCAACTATGGTTTATCCCTAGTATGAAGGTCAGACCTCATAGGAAAATAAAAATTAAAAATAGCTTCCCCAAGCATCAAGCCCATATCCCAGACACACAGCCTTCCTGCTGGCATGCTTATCACTCTGCATCTCTTCCCATTTTGAATGATTGCACAAATTATTACCAGTCACATCTTAAGATATGGCAGCAAGATTTGTACAGTAACCAAAATGATGCTATGAGAACTAAGGACAGTCTGCTCATTGGTTTCCCTGGTGGGGCAAACACCAGGTCCTGTTGATTTGTCCTCAGGAGGAAGCCTAAAACCCAGCATGGATCAAAAAGATTCTGCAAAATAAAACACCATAATCAAGGTGCAGATGACAAATATACTTTTTCAAATATTTAGTACAAGAAATAGAAGAAATATTGGGAAATAACTGCTTCGTGTTCTCAATAATTCAAAAATATGAACTCCAAAAAAGAGATAAAAGATGAAATATTAAAATGAAATGAAAAGGCAGAAAACTGAGGATAAAAAAGGAATTTGGTGATGAGGAAAGATAGGAAGGATATTAGAAATGCCATACCAGGATAGAAATCTTCCTTAGAAAGGGAAAATGGAACCTGACACAGCAGAAAATAGGATCAATAGTGTGAAGGATATTTGAGAAGTTTTCCCAGAATGCCAAGGAAAAGAACAAGAAGACAATGATGAAAAGAGAATATGTGTTCATGGATAGGAAGATTCAGTATTGTCAAGATGTCAGTTCTTCCCAACTTGATCTATAGATCCAATACACTCCCAGTCAAAATCCAAGCAAGTTATTTTATGGATAACAACAAACTGATTTTAAAGTTTATCTTATCTGGAGAGCCAAAAGAGCCAGAATAGTCAACACAATATTGTAAGAAAAAGAACAAAGTGAGAGGACTGATACTATCTGGTTTCAAGACTTACTACAATACTGTTATGACCAAGGCAGTGTGGTATTGGTGAAAGAATAAACAAATAGAACAGTTGAACAGTATAGAAAACCTAGAAATAGAATGTCACAAATATAGTTCACTGATCTGAACAAAGGAATAAGGGCAATACAATGGGGCAAAGATAACACTTTTAAAAATTGATGCTGAAACAACTGGTCACCCACATGCAAAAAATGAATCTAAGCCGGGCTCGGTGGATCAGCCTGTAATCCCGCGCCTTTGGGAGGCTGAGGTGAGTGGATTGCCTGAGCCCGCGGGTTCGAGACCCGCCTGGGCAGGCGAAACCTCATCTCTACAATAAATCAAAAAAATTAGCCGGGCGTGGTAGTGCGCGCCTGTAATTCCGGCTACTCGGAAGGTGAGGCGGAAGGATCGCTGGAGCCCAGCAGGTAGAGGCTGCGGTGGCCGGGAGCGGCCACTGCGCTCCAGTCTGGGCGATCGAGTGTGACTCCAACTCAAAAAAAAAAAAAAATCTAGATACAGACCTTACACTCTTCACAAAAATGCACTCAAAATGGATCATAGGCTTAAATGTACAATCCACAATTATAAAACTCTTAGAAGAAAACATAGGAAAAAAATCTAGGTAACCTTGGGCATGGTTTTGATTTTTTAGATACGATACTAAAGGCACAATTCATGAAAGAAATAATTAATAAACTGGGTTTCATTAACATTAAAAACACCTACTCTGTGACAGACAGTGTCAAGGAAATGAGAAGGCAAGTCTCAGATTGGGAAAATATTTGCAAAAGGACAGTTTTATCTAAAATATCGAATAAAAGACTGTTATCCAAAATAAACAAAGAGCCCTTAAAACTCAGCAATAAGAAATCAACCTGATTTTTCAAAAGGGCAAAGACCTCAACAGATACCTCACCAACGAAGATACATAGAGGGCAAATAAGCCTGTGAAAAGATACTTTACTTCATATGTCATCAGATAAGTGCAAACTGAAACAAGATTCCACTACACACCTACTAGAATGGATCCAGATGCTGCTAGAACTCCAGAACAACTGCTGGAGTTCTATCTGCTGATCAACTCCAGAACACTGATAGCAGCAGATGCTGACAGAGACATGGAGCAACAGGAACTCTTATTCGTTGCTGGTAGAAATGCAAAATAGTACAGCCACTTTGGAAGACAGTTTGGCAGTGTCTTACAAAACTAAGCATCCTCTTACCTACCATAGGATCCAGCAGTTGTGTTCCTTGGTATTTACCCAAAAGAACTGAAAACTTTTGCCCATACAAAAACCTGCACGCAGATGTTTATGCAGTTTTGTTAATCATTGCTAAAACATGGAAGCAATCAAGACGCCCTTTGGTAGGTGAATGAATAAATGACTACGGTACATCCAGACAATGGAATATTTTTAAGTGCTAAAAAGACATGAGCTATCAAAACCATGTGGAGGAAATGTAAATGCACACTAAGAAGCCCATCTGAAAAGGCTACCTACAGATTCAAACTACATGACATTCTGAAAAAGGCAAAACTACAGAGACAGTAAAAAGACAAGTGGTTCCCAGGGGCTGAGGAGAGAGAAGAACGGATAGGTGACACACGGAGAATTTTTAGGGCAGTGAAACTATTCTGCATGATACCACAGTGGAAACACAAAGCAGCTGAGTTATCGTCTACGTATAGAGACTATTGTCAGATATGTGAAGGTCCAGAGAGTATTGTACCCCTGTTCCCTTCTAGATGATATACTTGAAGATATTGTCCAGCAACAAAATACTCAAAAAAAGGAAGGATGTAGACTAGGACTGTCAGTGAGCATTGTTAAATATTGACTTGGATCTCAGTAATTGTGGTTAATTTAATTAAAAGAAAAATGACTGCACCTGTCCAGAATTGGAGAGGAGATATCTAGGACCTATGTGGCCATTTTTATGTACAGCTTTTATTCTAGATTCATTCATTCTTTGACCATAAATAATTCACCTAAGCCATTATGGTGATAACTTGATATAAATGATGTTTCCTGTTTTGTCTGTCCCCTAAGGGCAGCCACTGTCTTTATTTTCTCTTTTTTTCCCCTGAAATAATGACACTGATCATAGGAATTTGAGGGCACCTTTATTCTCATGAGCTGTAAGCTTTTCTGGTCCCTTGAGAGACCGAAAGCCCCGTAACTCTTATATATGATTAATGAATTAACCGATTATCTTCCAAGGAATAAATGAGATTATCAGATTTTAACAGTCATCTCTGTAAAGAGGTCAGTGGCCCTGAAATTTGAGTACGCCTTTCTTGAAAGGTTAATTTTACAAATTGGTAAAATAAAACATGTAGGAGTGACAAAATTACTGAGCAAATTACTCTGCCCCCCAATCTGTGCCAGTTTGGTAAGTGTTGCCGTTACAGAACACAGAGAGGCTCACTAGTTATCTTCTAACAAGACCATGGAATTGTGATTGACATTCACCATGGCCATTTCAGCACCAGACAAAGTTGCAAAAAGGGCCTGAGTACCTCTCCCCCTTGAAGCAAATGACCAGTTGTGAGCAAAACCTCCTGGGTTCATCTAGTTCCACAAAAAAACTCTAGGGTTAGTGAGACCTGCTTAGACTTTATTTGAAAGAAAGAAAGGGAGGAAAGAAGTGGGTACGGAGAGGGGAAGGAAGAATAAGGAAGGACGGAAAAAAAGGGGAGGAGGAGGAGGGAGGAAGAAAAGGAGACAGGAAGGAAGGGAGAAAGGAGGTGGGAGAAAGGGAGGGAAGGAGCGGAGAAGAGAGGGAAGGAGGGGGAGAAAGAATAAGGAAGGAAGAGAAGGAGTCAGAGGGAAGGAAGGACGGAAGGAGGAGAGGCAAGCTTGTCAGCAGGCGACTGTGCTAACATCTAAGCGCTCTAGAACATTTGGAGCATCTAAGGACTCATTTTTAGGCTCCTTGGTGCCCTGAAATTTCTTCCTGATTGTTATCTTAAAACAGTGTTTCTTGACTGGGAGGGATTTAGCAGTGTCTGGAGACATGTGTGCTGGTCACAAACTCGGGGGAGGGGCGGGGGAGCTGCTGTCAGCATCCAGTACGTAGAGCCCAGGGGCCCAGGGGCCTCCAGAATGTCAATTGTGTTGATGTTGAGAGAGTCTCTTTCAAGAAGAACCAAAATAAGTCCTAACTCAGAGAATGGGGGGTCACCTCTGATAGAGACAAACACCATAAGCATGTTGGAAGGCTGCCCCCTAACTCCCTCTGACAGCGACTTGGGCCAGGTGGGTCTAATTTTGCTCTCTTTCCCTCTCAGTACCTGACTGTGTGACTCACAACAAAATCTCTCTTGTCCCAGCATATGTGTGGAGACCTTTTCTCCTTCTTGTTGGTTGTGGTCAGAAACCTTAGGGGCATTCCGACACCTTCCCACATCCCCACATGCCCATTCGAGGGTTGGCAGGCCTGCGCCTTTGCAGATGGAGAGGCATTTGTGGCTTTGCGACTATTTGTGTTCCCACTGTCTGTCCTGACTGTCCTATACAGCTTTCTCTTAGTCTGAGCTCTCTGCCTTGGAAGTTTAAACCACAGTGCAAAGTCTTCCCCATTGTCCCTCCCAGCAGGCCAGTCCCAACACATGGTCTGAATGTCTGCAATGTCTGCTTATCCAAAAGGCACAAGAGACATTGTACCTAGGGCTCATGAGGCTTAAGGGCCCACTAAAATGTTTCAATTTTATCTTCTTTTAAAATCAGAAGAAAAAATATAATAATAACATGAAATAATTGAATTATGTTAGTCTTTTATCAACATGGCAGTAAAATGGAATTATATATGTGTATATATGCATATATATACACATATATATGTGTGTGTGTGTATATATATATATATATATATATATATATATATTTAATGAAAGAATAATTGCCAGTGCCTAGAGCCCATGCAAGTTGTAAAGAGCTCTAGGTTTCTGGAAGCACACAGCCCCCAGGGCAGGGAAGCATGTCAGCAGGTGAATCAGGGTTGGGTAAACTAAAGGAAATCTGGCAGGGATCTCCCTCCCCTGTCCAGGAAAGACTCAAACTTAAAGAAATTGCTTATCTATTAAGGCCTGCTGTTTTCAGCAGGGAATCTCTTAGACTTACTTTAGTCAGTTGACATAACCCTGCATGACCTCAGTTCTCTGCCTAAGACATCCAGTGTTGGATGCGGCTGCCCCCACAGATTGTAAATCAGGCTCAGAGAGCTTCCCCAGCATCCCTCCATCTGTGAGGTGGCTTCTAGAGCCTTTAGAGGCTCATGCTGGGCGAGTCTGTCCTCCAGGCACCAAATGTCCCAGAGTGTGGCTTTTGTAGTGAGGATGTGCTCCTTGGATTTGAAGATGATCCCCGAGGACGATGGTTTAATTTGAGTCACAATGGATACTGCCCTTAGGTTTCAAAAAAGTCTGGGCAAACCTCCAAAGTATACCCAGGGTATGAGCCATCCTCACCGCACAGCTTCACTTCTCTTCTCTTTCATACCAACTTGAAACCAGCTTGAGAAAAAGGAACAGAAACAACATACAGCAAAGGGAAACCATAAGGAACATGAAACAGAGCCCCAAAAGGAATGGCATACAACACAAGTGAGTTGTGACTACCTAGTACATTTATCGGTGATAACAAAAATATGACCATAATACAAATGTATGCCAATTATGAAAGACACACTCATACTAAAGTGGCAAGGAAGACTTAGAAGCCAAAGGATGAGCAAAAGTATGCCAAATAAATGAGGGTAAAGAAACAGCAGAAGTCATAACATGTCAAACAAAATGATTTGATTGGATAAAAGATCATCTGATAGAAGATAAAGCAGATATGTGCTTCAGTACTCATAAAACTTTGTGCACCTACTAACATAGTATTGGACTTTATAGAGCAGAATCTTCTAAATAAGCAAGGAGGAATTGACAAGAGCATGGCATTATGGGAGCTTTAGCATACCCATCTCACCATTCGACTAATGAAGTTGTTACACAGGCTAAGGAAGACAGCATCTGGATACTATAGTTAAAATAGCAGAATTAATATGCTTGTAAGCCTCACATCCTACAAGCAGAATATACCTCCTTTCAAGTATTTGTAATACTTTAACAGTGATCATACCTTAGGCCACAAAAAATACCTCAGAATACAATCCTCAAAGTAGAAACTGGACAGAACATATTCTCTGACCACAGCATAATAAAACCAGATATTAACAACAGAAATTGAAACAAAAAATGGCAACTGCCTAGGAATGTACATTCACCTCATGAATAACTCTTGGGACAAAGAGGAAATCGATTCCACAATTACCGATTTTTAAGAAAACAACGACCATGAGAAAGTCAAAATAGCCTACTTTGTATGTACTATACCACCACCATTGTTTTTTTTAAAAATTCCATGGCAAGAGGGTGGAAATAAAATGCATCATGGTCTTAAAACGAGGCTTTTTCCAGGTCAATGTGAGTGCCTGTTAGGAGTTGGGGACCGTGCACTGTCTCCTCGTCTTATATTCCCAGCACCTGTAAGCCCACTTTCATAAAGGAGAGAAATGAAGCTCAGAGTGTGTGACAGTTTGGAAAATACCACATATTTTGTGAGTACAGGATGAGGATGGAGACCAAGTCTGCTATGCTTCTCCCTCTCACACTTTCTGCACGGGGTCCTAGTTTCCTCCGGGTAACACTGGGGGGTCCTAAATAGTTTCAAAGGCAGTGGTCCCCAACCTTTTTGGTATCAGGGACTGGTTTTGTGGAAGACAATTTTTCCACAGATTGAGGAGGGATGGTTTCAGAATGATTCAAGTGCACAACATTTATGGTGCACCTTATTTTTATTATTATTACATTATAATAGATAATAAAATAATTATACAACTCACCATTAAAAAAGAGGCATAGATGGAAGTGGTAAACAAAGTAATGGTTGGACCATGCGTGGACAAATGTTAGATTCTGACTTAAAGCCTATCATTAGATCCAGCTGTACAGTTGAAGTACATCAACACATTTGCCACTCACTGACAGGGTTTTGATATGAGTCTGGAAGCAATTGATCTATTATGGTCTCTGTGCAGTCAAACCTCACTGCTAATGTTAATCTGTATTTTCAGCCACTCTCCAGCACTCACCTCAGTTCCAGCTCAGATCATCAGGCATTCGATTCTCATAAGGAGCACATAACCTAAATCCCTCGCACGTGCAGTTCACAATAGGGTTCGTGCTCCTAGGAGAATCTAATGCCACTGCTGGTCTGACAGGAGATGAAACATAGGCAGTAATGTGAGCGATGGCAAGCAGCTGTAAGTACAGATGAAGCTTCACTCACTTGCCTACCACTCACCTGCTGTGCAGTCCAGTTCAGCAGGGATTGGGGACCCTTTTTCTAAGGAACCTTTCTGGCTCAGCCCTTCTGGGACTCTAGGAAACAAAAGAGGAGGCAACACACAGCCCTCACCTTGCCTCTATTCTATCTGAGAGGTAAGTTTTGCAAACTGGAAGAACTCGGTGATTGGTCTACCTGGAGGGGAACAAGAATTGTCATGGGCTGAGAGATGAAAAACTCTACCTAATCCTGGCAGACAGATACTTATTGGGCACCACTGAGATGTATCAGCATTGAACATGGAACAGGGGAGCAACAGGGACATAGAGGGTGAGTGACCAGCCACCTTCAGATAACTTTTAGGGGAGAGCTGGCACATCATCCCAATATCTTAGTAAAACAAGACACAAGGTGGTAAGAGCCAACTGGAACCTCAGAGGGTTGGAGGAAACAGGACAAGAGTGGCTTTTGAAGACTGGGCTGACATAGAGAGGGAAGGCACTCCCACTGGACACGGACAAAGGCTTGGGGACTGTGTGGGACCCTGAGTAGGGCTGAGGTTGACTATGTTCTCCATGCTGGAAAGGCAGATCTTGGCTTCTCTTGTTTCTGGGGGAGGGCTGTGGTCTCACAGGCGCAGGTGTTGCAGCTCACCTCCTGCTCACCTTCTCAAAGACACCTACAAGGAATGGGGTGTCTCTAGCATCCCCAAGTTCTCCCTCTTTTCAACATCTCCACCACCCTTCCAACCCACAGTGCTTTAGATATTGTGAACATTTGAGGCACATTTTAGAAAACTAAAATTTATGGCAACACATTTGATGGGATTAAAAGATCCAGAATATCTTGTGCCCATGCTGGTAGCCGAGGGTAGGGTTGTCTGGGTGACTTTGGCCCAGAGCCCAACTCTAGGGGCCACCGCCTGGCCAGGACTCGTATTTTAGAGGTGGGTCGCCCCTGTGCCCCTACCCTTTATGTCTTCTCAGGTGCTTTTGAGGAACCAAGACAGACCCTGCCTTTCCCATTAGATGGCCATGTTCCAAGGGCGGGGACCATGTCTCCTCTGTCTGGGGCCCCTTGAGGGGGCATGTGGTCTGTGTTCTCTCACACTCTTTGGCAGGGTTTCACCCACAGCTCCCTGATATTTGGGAGAAAAGGACTTAGCACTGCAGCTTGCAGACTAGGAAGGCTGGAACATTAGCTTCATGGGATGTTAGAGCTCTTCGGGCCCAGCATTTCCCAACCGCCTGTCCACAGACAGGCATAGGGCCAGGGCACATTTTCACTGGTCTGCACAATTTTTCCTCCCCCATGTTTCTTACCTCCTAAACCTTATAAACGGAAACATATCCAAGTGGCTCCCAGCCTCCACGGACAGGGAAGTCTGGCCGGGACTCCTGTGGGGCTGGGGGAACTGTGTGGCATTGTTGTCTCAGCTCTGAGCCTAAATCTTGTCCTCTTCTTCCAGCAAGCTAAGGAACCTGTGAAATCCCATCCTTCCTCTTCTCCTGCCTACAGCCTCCAGGACAAGTCAGGATTAGCCTCACCTGCAGGGTTTGCACAAGCTATTTCCTCTGCCTCATGTCACCCTTTCCTTGTCTGTCTGGCAGACTCCTAATTCCCCAAGCATTGCCTCTCTTAGGAATCTTTTCTTGACCAGCCTCCCTTCTCTGATGCTCAGCTGGTGACCCTGGTCTATGATTCCCCAGTGCATTTCCACCCTGTATTCTTACACACACGCACATAGTCATACACTCCCATGCACTCAGCCTCTGTGATTGTGCAGGTCTACTTTCACTCCCTTCCCCACCAGATTGTGAACTTCTTGAGGGAGGCAGCCTGAGCTTCTCCATCACTGTGTTCTCGGGGCCTGGTACAGTACCAGACATTGGGTAAGCACCCAGTTAATGTTCATTTAACAAATGAGTGAGTAGACAGATGGATGGGGGATGGATGAATGGGTAAGTGGATGGACAGGTGAATGAGTAGATGGATGGGAAGATTCAGAATATCTGAATATTGGGGGATAGGTAGATGGATGGGTGAATGGGTGGATGGGTGGCCAGATGGATGGATGGTTGGATGGATGGATGGTGGATGGATGAAAAGATGGATTGGTGGGTGGCTAGGTAGATGAATGATGGATGAATGCATAGATGGGAGTCTGGACCTTGCTATTTAAACTCTAATAGGCTGGGGGTGGGAACAAGTGCTTCTGGGTAAGAACCACTCAGGATGGTGTATCCATCTCTTTTCCTCTGCCTCATCCTAGGTGAAGCACACACTATAATCCAAGTTGGAAAATTTGAGGCCTGTGTGCTTGTGGACTCCCTCCCCTTTCTCTCCTTCAAGGACCAAGAGAAGAATTCAGAATCTACTCTTTGAACTCTTGGGGTCCAAAAGAAGCTGTGTCCCTCTCAACAACTATGGCCCCAAAGTCCAGGACACAGTGCACGTGTGTCTACGTGTGTGCAAATGGTAGGGTATATGGGGCATAAAGAGTGATATCAGGACATCATTTCTCCCAAGTTGGCTCCAGGCTGCTGTTAGCCCTTCATGGTTCTCCCTGCTGTTCAATTTTCCTGATTGGTTGTTTCATCTGCTGTGGTCCCCGATAGTGGATAGCCACTGCTGGAGGCTTGGGTGGATCACAAACATGAGCATGCATGCACACATATTCACACATTCACACACACTCACACTTGTCCACTAACTCACACACACACTACACACACACACACTCATTTACACATGTATTCTCTATTTCTAATCAACTGGGAGTAAAATGGGGATCAAGGTGCAGGATTAGAATGAGTAACTCCCAAGTGCAGCATTCCTTGGTGTAGGTGGGTCAGGAGCAGAACCGGACGTCCAGGACGTCCACCTCTTAACCGGAGTTGAGACAGAGCCCCTGGGGAATGGCGTGGCCTTGTCAGAGCAGTGTCCCTCCTCCCAGCTGAGAGGCTCAGGGAACACTGGCATCTCACTAGCTGTCCCCTCCTCTGCTCTCTGAGTCTCCAAAGCAAGGGCAGAAATTGCTCCAATGGAGGACACCAGTTAACAAGCGTCACTTTTTTGACTTTTTAGTTTTACTGAGGCATACTTTCCATGCCATCAAATTTATTCATAATGTCAATGACATAGTAAATTCAGAGTTGTGCAATCATCACCACAGGCCAGCTTTAGAGCCTTTCCATCACTTCATCCAGTTTCTCAGCTTGAGTAAATTCCCTTTCCTTCCTAGTTTATTAAGCATTTTTGCCATACATGGGAAAATGTTCATTTGGGAGAGTAATGAGGTTCTTAGTCATTTATACCTTAGTGTAGATTAATTTAACACACTGCTTTTATACATTCATTTAATCTATTAGGGAAATATTTAGTACTCTTTCTACCATTGGTGGGCTGAGGAGAGGCTGATGTTCCCTAAACCTCTTAATAGGGGCCAGGTCACTGTACTGAAAGGCCACGTCATTCTCCAGGGACTCTGCCTCAGCTTGGGTGACAGAGAGACATCCTGCTGTCTTCTCTAACGCTGCCAACCTAGGGAATGGCAAACTTGGGAGCAGAGATAGGCCATAAGAGCCCATTCCCAAAGAGCCAAAGTTTTGTAGAGGCACTACAGTGGTTACACAATAACCATGAAGCATTTTAGAAGGCAGACAGTGGGTTAATTCTAAAATAAAAATTTTTAAAAACCAAGAAATCAATTATTTCTGGAATAGAGATGTGGCTGTAGGACTGAAAATAGACAATAGTGGTATAAAATCAGGACTCAAAAAAATTTTTTGAGAGCCAAGAACATTTTCTAATGCCTCTGTCTTTCAGTGGCCTGCAGCATTCTACAGGATCGAGAGAATTCCGGAATTCATCGTCACTTTGAGAGCACATGAGTTGACCTAAACTCTGTCTGTCTTTCTTCCATCATATCTTACATGGGTGGCAGAGGGTGTGCATTTAATAAGAGGTAGCAAAAAAAGAAAGAAACTATTATCTAATGCAAAGCCTGCCTTTTTGACTCTGCAGTGGTTGCTTTCCACTGAAGCATAGGAAGGTTTACATTTTTAAAATGTATAGATCTCTTTAGAGTGGCTAACAATAACCAAAATATGACATGTTGATAGCTCCATGCCTTTTTTTAAACTGTTCCCTCTGCCCCCTTCCCCCAAGACAGTTTTCTACTTTCTTTTTTCCTTCTCATCTCTCATTTGTTATATTGTTACATGAATAAGCACATGAATGAGTGGGGTGGAGGAAGCAGATAGTGGGCTAATAGAGGTGTAAAAGGACAGGATGCTGTGACATTTGGGGCAGTAGAACCTTTTCAAGGCAGGGCAAAGGCAGTGGAGTACCAAGGCCCTAATGTGGCGAGGCTGGGAACCAGGGGTCAGAGAGTGGGGAGGGCGCTAGCAAGAGTGCTGGGGTACGCCAAGCCCACTGGGACATAGTGGGGAGGGCAGCTGTCTCAGAGCTCTTCCTGTGAGCTCAATCCTGAGGGCCAGCCAGGCCAGACATTTTAGGGGCTCAGCTGCCCCTGGGTATGTTGGCTGCCCCTGAGGGATAGAGATTGCCACTCAAGAAGAGGAGGCAGGGTAGAAGGCTTCTCCAAGCCCAGGCCAAGACACGATCTGTCTCCAGATACTGTCACAGGGGAGGTGTGGGCAAGATGCCCTTGGAGAGTGACCTGACAAGACCACTGCCGTGGCCCCAGGGTAGCCCCAGCCAAGCCAGACTATCCTCACTGCCCTTTCTTCCTTCAGTTCTCTCTCTCTTCCAGGACTCGATTCCATCTCATTTTATTTTTTTCCTCCCTCCTTGCCCCCACCCCTGCTCTCATTTCCTCTTTCCACAGTGCAAGGGAATTTCGGCTGGAACAGCCCACAGTGTGTGGTGGGCCTGGGGGGCATCCAGAGGTCGCTGGAGCCGGGAGGGCCCCAGGCGGGGCTGAGCAATGTGTCACTGCCAGGCCTTGGCAGGGGCTGCAGCCTTGGGGGGTTGGGAACAAGGGAACGCCTGGAAGGTGGGAGGTGGAGGGCAGCTGGGAGGCCTGGAGCCTGCCAGAGGAGACCTGAGGTGGGGGTGGGGATGCCATTTGAGCTTCGAGGGAGATTCTTGTTGGCCACTTCCTGTGCCAGCTCCCAGGGTCTTTGGTGGGGTCTCCTGGTTCTGGTTTGGGAGATACCACCTCAGCCAAGAATTCTTTCTTTTTTTTTCACTAAATTAAATAATAAAGGGACTGTGTCTATCTCTACTTCCATGTAGCCAAGTCTGAGCCTCGGCTGATCCTGGAAGCCAACCAGGTACGTGGAAAGAGGAAAAAGTAACAGCCAAAGAAAATGAAGTGATGCCTTGAAGGCCAGATGGAGGCCGTGGGCAGGGATCTGCAGGAGGCCCTGGACAAAGGGGGCCAAGGAAGGGGAGGAGTCTGTCTGGCCTTAGACAGACAGGGGGAAAAGCAAGTTAGGGACGGGTCTCCCACAGTGGGCTGCTAGGGGTAATCATCCCAGGTTGGAGCCAGAATGTGAGTATGGGTGTCTCTTCTGGAGCTTTCTAAGACTTCTTGAGGGGTCCCCAGAGAGCAGAGAGGTCTCCAAGCTTGGTGTAGGGCAAGTGTGAGAGGGTGGTGGGAGGAGGGGATCATTCTGTGCTTGAACCCGCTCCTCAATCTGGTACCCCTGACTCTGTGCATCCTAGCCCAAAGCTCACTTTGGCCCACAGCTCCTTTGTTCTACCTCACTGACTCCCACGTTCCGTGCCTGGCTGAGTCCCCCATGAGGGGTGTTTGGCCTGGATACCAAGAAGAAAATATGGTGGTGGGGGTGGGAGGAAGGAGCAGTGACCCTGCCCCATGGACTTTTCCTGAAAAGGAGAGAAAGCACACCCACAGCTTTGCTGCCAGCAGCTGTCACTCTCCCCGACCCTTCTCCCCATGCTGCCACTTCTGGCCCCCTAACCTATCCATTGTGTGTGCAGCAGGCCCTCAGACCCATCCCTCACACCACAGCCAGAGACATCGTTCTCCTTCACACGTCCCCCCTGCCTCACATCAGGGCCCACCAATGTTTTTCTCAGACCTCAGGCTAGTTTCCAGACACGGTCCCGAAGGTGCTTCCTGGTCCCTGATCAGCCCCCTTCTTCCCCTCCACACCATGTCCCACACCCCCACCTTGCCCACTTCTTGCACCCACTTCACCCCACTAGGAGCTTCCCAGTGCTCTGCACTCTCTCTGCCAGGACAGTACCCTCTGCCGTGCATCCGCTTAATGCCTCTCACCCCAGCACCAAGGACAGCGCCTGGCACAGAGCAGATGCCAACAAGTAAGGATGAACTGGTGAGTCTTTCAGACTCTGCCCTCCCTCCCCTCCCTCAGGCTGGGCGAGGCCCCTCTCTGGGCGAGGCTGCCCTCACTTTGCTCACATTCTGTTGAAATGGGCCTGACTGCTTATGTAGATAATAGGATTTCAATGTCTTCCTGGATGTATTTTTTCGTCCCAATATTTATTTTCAGTCAATGGCTCTCTCCCGTTTAAGCCGGATTGGGAGGCATCGATGCCACAGGGAAGGACTGTTTCTATAGAAAGACATAGACTTCTGAGGGTTCATGGCATGGGCTGGAAAGAGTGATAAGCCCAAATAGGATGCCCCAGATGAGGGGAAAGGGAGAGAAAGGGAGATAGGAGGAAAAAGCAGGGCCTGCATCCAGAGGAAACTGTGTATCCAGAGATGGGACTGACATCCCGAAAGACATGGCCCCTCCTCGGTAGGCATCATTCATTCCCAACACCAGACAGCCACCCCAAACACCCTGATATCCACTTGAGTGGTCTCCCTTGGAGGTCCTCCCTGATATCTGAACAGGCAGCAGCCACAATGCCAGCAATTGACCACGAAGAAAAAGGGAATAACCTCTCTCTGGTCTCCATGTCCACTCAATCCCCATCCAGCTCTTTCAGATGGTCCCTTACCATCACTGCAATCTCATAGGGATGTGAGACTCTGAAGTGCCCCTTCAGAGTCTGCTTTTTCCTCCTATCTCCCTTTCTCTCCCAGACCAGCGCCTGCTCAGGACGTCCCTCCAAGCAGGACAGTAGCAAAGAGCACACATCCCTGTGATTCTGTCTCTCTTCCATGCGAAGCCAGGTGCCTGGCAGGCTGCCGCCCCAGCTCTCAGTACCCTCTCTGACACATCGTAGGCTCCCTTGGCTCGGGGAAGCAATGTGATTCATTAAAAACAGCCAGCTTCCTGTAGTAGTTCCAGCTACTTGGAAGGCTGAGGCGGAGGGAACGCCGGAGACCAGCAGGTCGAGGCTGCGGTGGCCAGGAGTGACCACTGCACTCCAGTCTGGGTGACAGAGTGAGACTCCAACTCAAAAGAAAAAAAAATAGCCAGCTTCCTAGCATCCCTTGCAGCTAGAGTAACATTAAGACAGTGCTCTGGATAATAAAATGTAAGTGGGACAATAAGATAAAATATATATGGATGAGGCTTCTGGGAAAACCTGCGAAAGGGACAGACTCAACTGACATGCTCCTTCTCAGCTTTTGCCCTTCACCCTTCATTGTTCACCTTTCATCCATTTCAGTGCTTGGAACATGGACATTATGTTCAGAGATACAGGAACCAGCTTGCCATGAGAGGGACAAATTTCAAACACTAAGGAGAGCAAAGAAGAGTGGTATAGAAAGTTTGAGTCTCTAAGAGCACCAAGGGGGCCAAACGATGCCTATTTTGGACTACTTGGTAGTGAGTATATCATTAGCAATTGCCCCAATAATGCCGTGAAACAAATCATCGTCAAGGTCAATGGTTTAAAGTAACAGTCACCTATTCCCACTCTTGCATCTGAGGATCAGCTGGTGTTGGCTGCAAGTTGCAGGGTGAGTCTGCTCCACGTGTCTCTCATCCTCCCAGGATTGGCACCTACCCATACCATGATAGATCACAAAAGGGCAAGCTCAACCATGTAGACACATTTCCTGACCCTACTTGCATCACAGCTGTTAGCATCTCATCAGCCAAAGCAAGTCACGGAGACAAGTAGCAGGTATACTCCCCCTCTAGTAGGAAGAGCCTTAAGTTTACATGGCAAAAGGCAGAGATAGAGAGAAGCAGAGAATTGGGGCCATAATTAGAAAATGTGTCTGAATAAATAAATGTTGAGTGATGATTTTGTGCCAGGCACCATTTTAGATGCTTTGTGTTCATTAATTATCTCATTTAACCTTTGCAATGACTGATATGAAGCAGGTTTTATTACATTTACTTTGCAGATAAAAACAAAACAACAAAACTATAGCTCAAAGAGTTTCCAAAGTAATAAATTTCTTGATAAAGGCAGGCTGGGACTCATCCCTGGTTCTGGTCACTCCAAAGTCTAGCCTCATCAAAGGACATGTTGTGTGTCCTTACTTCTTTTCCCCAGGGTTTTCTGGAAAGAGGAGGTGCCAACTTTGGAGCTAACACTGGATGGAATGTCAACTTGGTATCTTGTCTCTGCATATCTGGACTTCGGGCCAAGCAGACTCCAAAGTGTGGGTGGAAGATGGGCAAGGAAAAGCTCTGGAAATCCAGACTGCATCAGTTACAAGCAACAGAAACCTAGTCTGGCTAATTTAAGCCCAGAAAGGCTATTCACTGTCTACCAGATTTACACAGAAGGGAGGACAGACAGGCTCAGAAAACAGATGGGAGTAAGGAAGCCTGAAAAGCCAGAGCACAGCCCAGAGCACACCACAGAAGGGGCCCTATGACCCACTAGCCCTGCATACTGGGCACCACAGCTGGCACCGCTGTTGCCCCTCAGAACAGGAGGCTGCTGATGCAGCCACCACCAGAATAATTCTTTCCTGCCCAGGCAGGGCGCCTACAGTCCTAGCAGGTGCCCACATCCCAACTGCATGGGAAGTATGTGTCTGGCTTCAGCATCTGTGGTGGGAGTGGGAGATGGGATCTGTCTTGCACCAAGACTATTCAGTTAGGGGCTCCTGCAAGCACCAAAGAGGGCCTCAGAGCATAGGAAGCCAAGAAAAAGATACAGGTCCTTCCACAGGCTCTGACAGCAATCAGCAGCTAGTGTGGTCAGTGAGTGTGTAGAGGAATGGGATGCCTGCCCCGATTCCATGCCTGTTCACACACCTCTGAGGCCATGGGTAGCGATGAGGCAATGGAGTATAGAGCTGGAGCCTGTGCAACCTGTCTTCCAGGTCCTTACTCCTGCCACAGGTAGTTTTCTGATGCTCTTTTACCCCTCGAGGGCTTCTGGGCCAGTGAGAGAAAAGTCTCACCTGCTGGAAACTTCTGGAGAACAGTACAGGGCAAGCGATGGGTTTCAGCCTTTAAGTGCTGCTAAGACTCCAGAGAAGGGATTGAGAATGTCAGGGAGGACCTGGCTGAACTGGACCTTGGAAAAAGGTGGATGTTTCAGGACAGGGGAACGAGGGAGGGCATTCTTCTATGAGCAGTGTTGTAAGCAAGAGAAAGTCTCTGCCCTTTTCCCATCTCCTGAGACATGCCAGGACATCCCTAGCAGGCCAGCTTTCTCCAGGGCTGGGGGCCAAGGTAGGATCGAGGTGGCCTGTGTTCAGACCTGAGCTTTTTAGATGTTGGGAACAGTGCAGACTTCAGAACTTGCTCTTGCCACTTCTGACTCTGAGTGAGTTAATTCATATCTCTGAGACTCAGTGTCTCCATCTTTAAAGCAAGCATAGTGGTAACACCTCACTCACAGGTCTGCTGGGAGTTTTACAATGCAGTGATAAATGTAAAGTACTCAGAACACTGTCTGGCACATGGAAGTACCATGTCAGGGTTAGCAGTGCTGCCTCTAACTGCTGCTGACAGTGACGTTGACGACAATGTAACAAAGTACCTGCATGCAGGCAGGGCACGCAGTAGACACCCAATAAATGTTTGCTCCTTCCCTTGTTCCCTAGTTTCAGTGTTCTCTCTCCCATCCCACTGCGGTGTCCTCAGGGCTGCCTCTGCCCAGGAGTGCTAAGGTCACAATCATCCCTCAGATCTCTGAGCCTGCAATCATGTTGGAGGGCTGAGTGGACAGCAAGTACCCCCTTACCTGCTCGTGTGTCCTGGGAAGGCTGAAAGAGGCTCCTCTTCCTCACTCAGGCTCAGCTCACCATGGCCTCCCCTGTGACCTGGCCAGTGGTCCCTACCCTGCCGAGGTCTAATCCCTTCCCTGGTGTGTCAGACTGGGAGCTCCCTGAGGGGGAGCCATGCCTGTTACCTGGCTGGGCATGGGGCTGGGGGCAGAGTGTGGCCCTCAGGGCACTGGAGGGCATGGACCACAGCCACCCCATCCCCCAATCACCTCCTTTCCACTTCCATGAACCCTCAAGGGAGAAGGGAACAGCCAGCGCTATGGCAGGCCATAGAGGCTTAGAAGAGCTCCAGATGCCCTTGGCCTCTAAAAGCACTGGGTTGGGTCAGCTGGACTGCCCTGCGCCTCTGGGAGGACACCTTCCTCTGACAGCCCTTGGCAGACCCCCTAGGGTCAGTGCGTAAGTATTTTGCACCCTCCAGCCCTGGAGATCTTGGCCCGGGGCTGCCCGGCTCGTCTCCCAACCAACCGACAGAAGCCCTGGGCCAGCGCAGCCGCCTGCCCCCCTCCTGCCTCCCGTCCCCAGCACAGAAGCCCTGTCAGGGATCACTGCAAAGCACCACGTGGAGATCTAATCTGGGGCGGGGGCGCCGAGCTGAGGCGGGGTGGAAGGGGTCGACGAGAGGAGGAAATTAATGATTAAATAATGGGTTCCAAATGTAGCGGCTCCGAGTGAAATCCCCAGCCGCAAGCCGGCGGGCTGCACGCTCTCGGCCCGGCTCCAGGAGCCCCGAGGAGGCCCAAGCAGGCGGCGGAGATGCTGGTGGCGGCGGGCGGGCGGCTCCCCCCAGGCTCCGTCAAGCAGTCCTGGCCAGGATGCGGGGTCAGCGGGGTGCCTGTGGGGCCCTGGTGATTCCTGATGACAGGTGGGAGCCCTGCCACTTGGAGCGTGGCCGCCGCCGCCGAACAGGAACCCACTAGGGGGACACGGCAGCCGGGGCTGAGCAGGCCGTGAGGAAGTCTTGGCTGGCAACGGGGCCAGGGCTGCAGCCACTCTTGGCCTCCGTGCCTGGCACCCACGTCCCCTTTCATTCCATCACTTCATCGTCCTGGCTACCCCCAGCCTCAGCTCTTCCTAGAGGAAGCCCCAGAATGAATCCCAGGACCCCTGCTCCTTCCCTGAATCTTCCCCCAGGGTCACACTCACCTTCCTGTGTCAGATTAGGATGGGTGAGATAGTCACTTAAACTGAAACTTTGGTTTTGTCTAGAACAGATTCCCTCCCACTGTGCCTCAGTTTCTCTCTGCATGCTGAGGGATGGGATTCCTCTATAGCATTCCCCAGGGAGCAAGCACCGTTTTGAATGCATTCTTCTCCGACCAGTCGGTGTGTGAGCCAGTCGCCGGGGCTCTATATGGTTTTCTACTAGAGAGTCCTTCCCTGGGCCCTCCACGTACCTCCTGCCTGCGGGGGAGAGCACAGGTCTGGGAAGCCCGGGACAAACATCTTGGCCCCACGGCTCCTTTCCTCCTCCCCTGGAACCCTGCTTGGAGCCTGAAATTTTCCACACTGAGCCTTTGGCTGCAGATGCTGGAACTTTTGCAATTTCCTGACTTGCAAACGGCTCCCCCACCCCTGCACCGTTCACCACCTCCCCGTAGGTCTTGTCGGGGTGGTCACCTCAGCAGGGGCCCAAAGCCCAGACTGTAGGGAGCACAAATCTAGATGTTTGATGGTGACATTGAAAAGCGCAATCTTTGACTGGAAGCTCCCATGCTACCGTCTGCCATCGTCTGCCTGTCTCACCTCGGACCTCCCAGGAGAATGACTGACTTGGGCACTCAGGGCGGGGAGGTCAGAGGGGCAAGAGGGAAATCAATCTCCAGGTAGATTTAATTGAGTGGTGGAAATAGAATTTCTGTATATAAAAGTCCAACCATACAGAACAGGATTTGCTCTGGAGTTTGGTCCAACGCTCCCTTCCAAGACCAGGTGGGCAATGCTCTGGAATGTCTGGGCCTGGGAAGGCAGCACACATAGTCCCTGAAGAGCATTGGGTTCAGAGCCTGAGAGCAGGTCAGCACTTAGAAAAAGCTGGAAGCCAAGGCACACAGCCCCGCTCCCAGCAGTCCTTATAGTGCTGAAGCTGCCACAGGTGGCCTCTGCTGCTGATTATGGCCAGGAGAGAATTGCCAAGCAGATGGCCCCTCTGTAGGAGCCTGCCAGTAAGAGCCGAGAGGGAACAGTTGTTATAAACTTTGCCCTGCAGTGCTGGGTCCTGTCATTTTTCCACTCCTGCGGCTCTCCAGCATGTTCTCTGTATCGTGTCATCTGGGGGCTGGTAGCTGAGACCTGGTCTAAGCCTGTTGTGTCGCATACTGCTGAGCTCTGGGGCACCAGTTCTGGGTCACTTTTATGGACTTCCGTTCCCTACCTCTCTGAACAGGCCGGAGAAGTCAACCCCAGGCCCATAAGCCCAGGGCCTTCCTCTCCCTGGGTCCCCCACGCCGCCTCATCCAAGATCCACACACCATCCAGGATTACGCGTGCAGAAGAATTTTAATAAAAACAAGCAATTCAGAAGGTCTGGCAGGGCAGGCAGGCTGGCCTTGTAGACTCGGCGCTATTCCGGCCTGCGAGGCCAGGAGGCTGTCCTAGGAACCAGCACTCCCAAGACAAATACAGAGCAACAAGCCAGCTTTGTCTTCTCCCTTTGAAGATGGAGTGCCTAGGCTGGGACTTGGCCACACAGGGCACGTAGGGAGGGGGCCCAAGGAGGGAGGGTGGGCAGGACTGACAGTGGGGAGTATTGGGGGCTCTGATTTTTTAGGAAGCTCCCTAAGGGTGGGCATTTAGTTGCACGAAGGTTAAGGGGAAGAAACTTTCACTGGTTTTTCCGCCTGTCTGGCCTCAAGTTGTCACCTTATTCAATGCCATCAGGTGCCCCTCTCCAGCTCAATCAACTCTGCTGTCCCCAACGTGAAAATCAGTCACTAAGGGCCCCAAGCCATGGCACAGATGGGGTAAAAACAAAAATCAAAAACAAAACTGAAAACTTTTAATCCCTTGGTTCTGGGGAGATGGATTTTTTCCAAAGGAATTTAATTAGAGACAGAAAAAGACCAACATAAACCAAAAAATCACACACACATGTGAAAAGTGTTGTGACGGCCCTGGAGTCCTGGCCTAAGAAGAGAAGCCCGGGCACAGGGTTCCAAGTCCCCCAGAAGCTGAGCCTTTGGGGAACAATCTTGTTTGCAGTAGTTTCAGAAGGGCCTGGGGGTTCTCAGCCAGGTGTGAGCCAGGAGGCCCAGTGGCCCTAGTCAGAGAAAGTCAGCTCTTGTGACTGTCCAGTGACCATCCAGACTCAGTGGTCAGGACCCCTGTATCTACCTTGGGACATGGCCTCTCCCACTCATTTGCAGTCCCGATCAAAGCTCAGGTAGTAATCTCTGTTCATTCTGGAGAAGGATTGACCTTTCTCTCTCTCTCTCTCTTTCCCCAGCCTAAACGGGACAACTTTTGTGATTTTAAAATTGGACAAAATTATTTTAGTCCAAGTCATTGTGCTCAGCAACTCTCCACCTCTCTGAGCGGCCAGCACCCACCACATCAAGACTGTGGACATGGTCAACCTACACTTAGAATCTCCCCCAAGTCCCCTTGACTCTCCTTTCTGACTTGATCCCAGTCTTTTCAGCTTTTGATGGTGTGACTTGTCTCCTTTCAAAGCCCTCACCTCATCCCTTCATGTGTTGCTCAGCTCAGGTTGGTGGCTTCTCCTTGTCATCGAGATGCAGGATTCCCACAGCTATAATGTTTCTATTGCCCTGGGGAGATGCCTGCTTCAATTCAGCCTGACTCTGGGCCCTTGCATCTGGGCACGGCCCTTCCCAGGCAGACCCCTTCTAGGTTTACAGGTCCAAAAAGTGAGGTGGGATGAATGGTGAACTTGTATTCAGTCTGCACACCCAAGGCCTTTTCCAAATTCCTAGGCAGAATCTCTCACCCTATAGTAAGTCCTTCTTCATATCATTTATTATACATTTATCACATCGATGTCCAATGCTGATTCTCTCCAGGCCCTCCTTGTAGCCCTTTTATGCTTCTTCCTTGTGCACCTTGTTTCATTTAAAACAATGCCTGACACATAGTAAATGCTCAATAAAAGTCTGTGGAATTAGTGACTGAGATGCAACTTGGTGTTTTCTCAACCTGAGCTGTGATCCGCCTTCCTTGTGTTGCATCCACACCTCTCACATCTGAGCTCAAGCTCATTTCTCTTTTCTTCCCTCAACATGATCATTCGAGATTTCCCTGGCAGCATTTCTCTTAAGATGCTAGGATCGTAAGGGCCTCTGTTCTCTCTGAAGCTAAGAGCGTCTCAAGGGTAGTGGTCTTCCATCTTTATCTCCATGTCCCCTGTCATAGTATCAGGCCTGGCACTAACAAATAACTATTGTATGGATAAATGGAGAAGGACTGACTGAATGAACTAGTGAGTGACTATTTTTCTCAGAGTTTTGGAAATTATATTGGCTATAGTGGTCACTGTTTACCAGAATTCCCCTTACTTTTACTTTTCTGATTAGTTTCTTGTCACTGGTCAGAATTCATTCCGAAAATCCATTTTCCCTGTTAGCTTTATGGACTTCTGGAAGATGACTATTTTAAATCCACTTTTCATCTTTCCCCTGCAGGAGGTGCATTATGGTCAGCATGGCATCAGTCAGTTTAGGCCAAGTTATGATACAGTAACAAATAGCCCTTGATATCTGTGACTTGATATAACAGGTCTGGGTGACTCTCCAGGACAGGCTTTTCTGTGTCATGTCTTGAGGAGTCTCTCCACGTTGACAGGTGCTTCCACAGCTGCCACAACAAGGAAAAAAAGAGAGATGGAGAGTTGAGTGTGATCAAGTAAGTTTTCCCACCAGAAAAACTTCCCATTTCTGCTCACATTGGTCAAAGCAAGTCACACAGCCATTATAATTCCTAAGGAAGGGGGAAGTACCACCTTCCATGTATTTAGAAGAAGAGAGACATAGACATTGGGGAACAGTAGTGGTGTCTGCCACACTGGAATTAGGGTCAAACTCAGGCTTGCAGAGGCTGGTAGAGGGTCAGTCTGTGGCTGAGAAGAGGAGATGAGAAACAGAACAATGGAAATAACCCCACCCTGGACCTGAACCAGGACTTGGACTTCTCAGTCACTCTAATTACCATACCAGTCACTTCCTGTAATTTTTGCGAGGAACTCGGCTGGGAGCCCTGAGTAATCATGGCTTCATAGCAACCATCAGGAAAAGTTTTGTCAAACTTCTCTCTGGCTAGAGGTTTTCAACTTAGGTCCCTGGGATTGGGGACTGCAACCTGGAGCAAGAACTGCTTCCCCTGGGGAACTTTTGTCCAAACCCTGTCCCTGCTGAGGGGAGGTTCCAGGAAAAAGTGACTGGAAGGAGATGGTTCGCTGGGCTGTGCAACCTGCCACAGCTTCACCCCTGCTGCAACCCTTCCCGGCCTCTGCTTCTTTCCTTCCCTCTACCCTCATGCCTGCGATTCCTACACCTCATGGAGTTTCTTCCCCTCTGGCTTTCTTGACCAAACTCGTGGTTTGAGTTCCTGAGGAGCCATCTAATGACAGGGCCGGGTTTGGTCTCTGGTTTAAAAACAGTAAGAAAAATACGTAGGGGAAAGAGAGTGAAAAAAGAAAGAGAGGCAAGAAAAGGAGGAGAAAAATAAGGAGAAGGAGAAAGAATGATCAAGCTCTCTAATTAGGGCAGGACTGGCTATGGCTCCTTATGTGGCATTTGCCCTAGGGTCCCTTAAGGATCTACTGCCTAGCTCTTTGATCCAGCAGTTCCTTGATTCTGTCCTCCTCAGTCTTGCCTCCCAGCTCAAGCTTCTCTGCTGCCCCTGATCTTCCTTTTAAGGTACCCAATGGCTCCTTTCAGCCACTCTGCAGGCACTGAACCCCCCTCACATGGACAAACTCATTATGAGTCCATCATCCTAATGTCTCAGATAAAATAGAGAGTCTGAGATCCCATGTCTCTAGCCAGCTGCCTGCAGCCTTTCATCCTCACTGCTACTGGTGATGTGGATCCTGCGAAGCTCCTCTGTCATCCATGAATCCATGATCTCTTTTCTTTTTCTGGGGCACATGCAGTTGGGAATTTCACCTTTTAGCTTGGAATAACGTTTGCACTGGCTCTTATGTTTGCTCCCAGGTACAAAACACCCTTTTGTGCTCTAGACAGCCTTCTACATGTTCTACTTGGTAACACCACAGATATTTCTGTCTTAGCATGTCCAAAACTGAGCTCTTGGTCTTGGTTTTGCTCTTGTAACAGGGATGGGTAGCCTAGGGAGGAACACATGTAGACAGTATAGGAAAAGACACATGTAGGTAAGGATGTCTCCTTCCTATGGGTGACGATGGCTTCTTCCCTTGTTTCTGTCACAAGTGGCCTAGCAGAGGCTGATCTCAGAGCAGGTGGTCAACACTGCCTTGTTAATCAAATTTTAATGATGTTCTTTCCTGATGCCTCGCCTGAATTCACACAACTCCTACCCAGTTTAAATTTCTGAGTTTAAAAAAGCTGAATACCACATGTTCTCACTCATAAGTGGGCCCTTAACACTGAGCACATGAACACAACTGACACTGGACACTACCAGGGGAGGGAGGGAGGGAGGGAGGGAGGCAGATACCACCCATTGGGTACCATGTCCACTTACAGGGGGAGAGAGGGCGCACTAAAAGCCCAAACCTCACTGCACACAATTTACTTATGTATCTAATCCTCACATGTACCCCACAACTCTAAAATAAAAGTTTAAAAAATCTCTGGGTTTAGTGGGCCGATTTGCGGGGACCGTTATTCATAAGCCAAAGAACTCTCTTTCTACCAAGCTGCTCTCCTGTACCTCCCTCTAGCATGGCTTATCTTTAGGTTGAGCTTAAACCTTTCTGCAGAAGTTCTGTTTCTTCCCTGGGCAGGCTGGGCAAGAGCTGCCTCAGGTCCCTGTCTCAGGGTTCGGTGAGGAGTCATCCCAGCCAGATGCTTGGCCCGAGGCCTGGCCTTCTGGGGCATCCTGGCCTTGATCCCTTCCACTTGGTAAATTATGCTGCATTTAAATTCTGCTCCAGGGCCACAGGTGACTCTAGCCGAGGTGCATATGGGTGAGTTTGGGGTATTTATTGGAAGGAGTGGGATATTCATACAATCTTAGCCTGCGGGAAGGTGGAGGTCAGCACCAAGGGCCTGAAACACTCTCCATTCAGAATAGTTCTCAGCTCCACTGGGCTCCCAGCCCATCATGGAGGGACAGAAAGGAAAGGACCAGGGTGAGTCAGAGATGACTCAGAGGTGAAGACTGGGGTGATCCCAGAACAGACATTTGGGAAGTGCCTGATCTAGGGGTCAGGACACTGAGAAGGCTAGGTCTTTCTAGCTGGATCCTGGAAGTGGGGGGCTTAGGCTCCCAGGAGGGGAACTGGTTCACCAAGAATAGGCACAGATGAATAGGCAGGTCCCCAGAGCCTGGGGCTCTGGGTGCTACTGGCCTGGAGAAAACTTGTGAGGCTGCGGAAGTGAAGTGGGGTCTATCTGGGACAGACAGTGAAGTTGACCTGTTCAGGTTATGGCAGTGTTCTTCAAGGTTTGAGTTCATGGCTTGCTTCTTTTAGGGTAGAATTTGCCCCTTCTTCTCCACCTTTGACTTTCAGGCTCACTTGCTTCAGCTTAGCTTTCTGGAATTATTTCCCTGCCACTGTCCTTCACCAGAGCCTCTCCAGGCTGGGCTCCACACCACTGAGGACTCTACTTTCCCATCTCTCTCTTTGGGGTATTCTTTTGCTCACATGGCTTGAATAGCACATGCATGTACACACGAGCATATGCTGAGGTCTTCCTTCTGATATCCAGGGCACAGCACAAGAAGGATCTGCCTTATGTCTCTATAGTCTCCAAAACCTTTTCATTGAATCACCATCTCCTCATCCTCCTTGATGATCAGAGACTCCACCAGGGCCCGGGACAGAAATAGATCCCAGCATGGACCTCCAGGATGGTCTTGTGAAGCAGCTGCCAGAAGGATGAATGGCATGAGAAAACAAAACTGAACGTGAGTTTGCCAGAAGGGGCACAGGCCACATGCATCTTAGTTGGGGTCTCCCAGAAGCAGGCCCTGAGAAAGGAATTTGAGCGCATTTGTGGTATTTCCAGGAGTGGTGATGTGAGACAAGGGAGGGAGGGAGATCAATGGATACCTTAACAAGACTCTACCACTGAGGGCAACTAGAGTTTACTTTCTTTGGGAATTCTCTGGGGGGCCACATAAGATACTCACTCAGTAATTTTACTCAAGAGTGAGGGAGCTGGGTATTTTGGTTGAAGTTAATTTCAGAGAGTGTCAGTATGCCCATACTTCTAGCCTGCTGAGCAGAAGACAAAGCTATTGGTGACCAGAGAAACGAGTTAGGTAGTTAGAAGTTGAGCCAGAATGCACTAAAATGGAAAGGGCAAGAGGATATGGGCACTGGCAGCATCTGTTGCAATGTATCAAGGGGTTTGTTTCAAGGAGGCAGGGATCAGGAAGGACTTAATATAGGAATTAAGTTCGAGGTGGACCTTAAAGACTGGGTAAGATTTTGAAAACAGAAATAAGAGTAGGAAAAAGCAAAGAGAGGCATTCAAGAGAAGGGAAGCCACAGGAGCTTGGAAGTGAGATCACTGTAACACTGGAATCTTAGAAGAAGTTGTGGGCTGACAAAACTTCTCAGATAAAGATGTCTGGTAAGCGATTAAAATAGGGGTCTGAAGCTGGGGTGGGGCGCCTGAGATGGAGATGGAAATTTGAGAGTCACCTGCTTAGAGGTGGAGATCAAAGCCACGGGATTGGTGATAACACCAGAAAAAAAGGAAGTGAAAAAAGAGAAGAGTCAAAAAGATAAGGGAAGTGGGAAAATACTGCACTTTAGATATGAATAAGAGAAAGAGATGTAAAGCAAAGAAGCAGATAAAGAATAGTCAGAACTCAAGAAGCCAAAGGAGGGAGTTTCTCAAGAAAGCATTAAGGAACAATAGAAAGTCCTGCTAAAGTTAAGATGGATGTAGCAGTTAGGAGGTCCATTGAAGATGAGAGCAGATGTTGTCTTGGAGTTCAATGGGAGGAGACCCTGATAGTACATAGGGTTCGACTGGAGTGATGGTCAACTAATCTTTCAAAAACCTTTCTTTCATCATTAAGTTGAGAATTATGGAACTTGCACAGATGATGGAAGGTATTTTTTTTCAACAGATGTAAGGAGGTGGGATGTTTATATATCTATCTCTATATGTGTATATCTATCATATCTATCTATCTATCTATCTATCTATCTATCTATCTATCTATCTATCTATCGAGAGAAAACCTAGAGTGTGGTATCTGTCAAATTTAGGATTAAAGTCTGTCACTGTTACTACCTGCGTGACCTTGGAAAGAAATTACTTAAACTTTATTTCCTCATCTGTAAAAATGAGAATAATAATACCATATTTATGGTTGCATGAGAATTAAATAGGATGATACCTATACAGTGCTCAGCAGAGTACCCAGATTATCATAAGAAATCAAGTTTCTCTCCGTGTGTCTATTTTTCTATTGTGTAAAAGAGGTTGGTTGAATTCTCACCAAGGTCTCATAATATAAAGGGGTTTACCAAACTCAGAAATCAAGAAGCTTGAGTTTTAATGCTCATATGGAAAGAAAAGACCAGACATGGCCCATGGAATTCATAATGCCAGAATCTTGTTATATATGCTTAGTGAAAAAATGGAATAAAATATTCAATTACCTACTTTCTCTGTCTATAATCTAGATGTGGGGGAAAAAACTGTCCTCTAAACTTTTTAACCATTTGTCTATTCTCTTGCAAATTTGGGCTTCACGTTAACGCTCCTTACAGGATCCTTATAAAAAACAGCTCTATTCCAGTGATATCTCTAAAATGCCTAGTAGAAGCAAGCACAAAACTCTCGAAGAATAAATGCTCAACCCAGATACCACTAGGTTCTTATAAATAAAGAGCCACTGAAAATTAAATTCAGAAGAAACATTTCTGTAATGAGCAAGAACTAGTAAACAAAACTTGCAGTTGGATTAACTTCCTAAGAATTCAGATAACAGAACTATCAGGCAGATATAAAATGAATGTGTTTTAATTATTGAAGACAAAATAAAATATTACATATATAATAAAAAATTATGCTCTCTAACAAGATCAGATGAATTCTAAAATGAGCCAAGAAGATCTTCTAGAAGGGAAAAGTACAGCCATCAAAATTTAAAAACTCGATGGATTGTGTTTGATATTAAACACAATCAAAGAGATAATTAGTCAACTGGAAGACACTTTGGGGACCATTACCCAAATTTCAGGACTGAAATAAAAAGAAATGGAAATATAAATTAGAGTTTAAGAAATACTGCAGGTAGAATGACAAAATATAGTATGTCTTTAACACAGAGTCCCGAGTGGAAGAATAGAGAAGGAGGGAGAAGCAATGTTTAAAGATATGATGACTAAGAACTGTCCATGTTCTTGATGACAGCCAACTTCTCATACTCGAGACATAAAAATCTCTAACAAGATAAAGAAAAATATATCCATGCCTACATATGATGTAGTGAAATTGCAGAATTCAAAGTAAAGAAGAAAATATTTAAAATAACCAGTGGAAAAAGACAGATGACTCATAAAGGAACAACATTTAACTTACAGCAGACTTCATCGGCAGCATCAGAGGTTATACGACAATTGGATCATCTTCAGAGTACTAAGAGAAAGCAACTGCCAGCTATAATTCTATGCCCAGTTAAAGTTTATTCTCAAAAGTGAGAATAAAATGATATTTTCATAAGGACAGCAGGAGTACACTTCTTCCAAATCTTCACCAAAAAGCCTACTAATGAGTGGTTTTCAGGAAAAAAGAACTTTAATGCAGTGGTTAGTAGTGGGATGTGATAAACTATAGTGAGCAAAACAATTTGTCAATATGTAGGTAAATCTAAACAAGCATTGATTCTATAAAACAAGAATTATTGTGGTAATTAACTTTGGAGTATTACACAAATAGGAATGAAATACTGGAAAATAACATGCAAAAGTTATGGGGTGATTGGTCCTTGTATTATTTATAAAAAGTATGGATATACTGAATAACTTTAGACTTTGTTAAATAGCATTGTAAAAAAAGTAAGTACTCTTCTAAATAAGAGTGATAAAATGGAATATTAAAACCTCCAGTCATCCAGAATACAAGAACAGAGGAAAAAATTTAAAGAAAGTAGAGAAAAATGAGAAATCCAAAATAACACAATAGAATGAACCCAAATGAATTAGTAATCACAATAAATGTAAATTAATTAACTTTCCAGTTTAAAAGGAGAGGTTGTCATCACTTTCTATTGGTTGCTTTAAAATACAGCAAAGCTCTTTTAAAAAACATAGTGTGAACATAAGAACACAGGAAGGTTAAAAGCAAAAGGACAATAAATATATGACACATATATAACATATAACATATATGAATATTTGCAATATATACAAATATTCACCAAAAGAGAGATGGAATAGCTACAGTTTTCTGCCTTGATCTGAATATACAACATTTATGAGTATAGGGATGTCTTCTTAACAATCACCTCACACTTACGGTTCAAACCAATTATAGATAATTTAAAGTCATATGTCTTTTTTATATGATCAATTATAAAGCCATGCTTTTGCCATGTTGTAGTTATAAATTTGACTTTTTAATTTTTATTGAGATATAGTTAATATATGGTTAATTGTACAACTCTTAAGAATACAGCCATAAATTTTAACAAATATATACAGTGGTGAAAACCACAACTCATGATTCAGAATAGTCCCATCACCTTTATGCCATAAAATGTCCAACCAGTTCTCCCTTTCCCCACCCCAAAAGCAAACCTGATTTCTATCATGTTAATATCATCTGTTTTTGAATTTTCTATTAATGGAAGTATACAATATGTACTCATTATGTCTGATTTCTTTAATTCAAATTGATATTTTTGAGATTCATCTGTGTTACATGTATCAGCAGTTCATTCCTTTTTATTGCCGAGTAGTGTTCCACTGTATGATTATACCACAATGTCTTAACATATTCATCTGTTGATGAGCATTTGAGTTGCTTTTATTTTGCGGCAATTATGAATAAGCGTCTGTGAACT
The DNA here is from genome assembly GCA_963574415.1 of Tarsius wallacei. NCBI lineage: Eukaryota > Metazoa > Chordata > Mammalia > Primates > Tarsiidae > Tarsius > Tarsius wallacei. The sequence goes on along the minus strand of CAUYQG010038720.1, from coordinate 58,662 downwards.
GTGACTGACCGTGTACAAGTCTTTTTGTGGATCTACGTTTTTATCTTTCTCTGGTAAATACCTAGAAGTAGAGTTGCTGGTTATATATTGGATATGCATCTAGCTTTATTTAAAAACTGCCTAACAGTTCTTCAAAAGATCCACAGGGGATTGATTCCAGGACACCCCTCTCCCAACACCAAACAAAATCCATGGGTGCTCAAGTCCCTGATATAACATGGTATAGTATTTGTATATAATCTATGCACATTTGTATATAATCTATGCACATCTTGTATACTTTAAGTCATCTCTAAATAACTTATTTTACCTAATGCATTGTAAATAGTTGTTATGCTGTGTTGGTTTCTTATTCATATTTTTAATTGTTGTATTGTTCTTTGTTATTTTGAGTTTTTTTTCATATACTTTTTATCTGAGGTTGGTTGAATCTATGATTGCAGAACCTGCAGATACAGAGGGCTGATTGTATTGATATCAGAATTAGTAGAATTGCTTTTATTGTATTGTTTGTCTTTTTATTATTGATTTGTATCTTTATTCTGGATATGAGTCTTTTGGCAGACAAATAGATAAACAGAGTTCTTTCTGTCTATTCTTGATTTTTTATTTTCCTAACAATATTTTTTGATAAGCAAACATTTTTAATTTTGATGAACAGAAGACCTATCAAATTTTTTCTTGTATGTTTAGTGCCTTTTGCGTGCAACTTAGGAAATCTTTCCCCAAGATCATAAAAATATGCTCTCATGATTTCTTCTTGAAGCTTTATAGTCTTAGTTTTCACATTCAGATCCAACCCCTTTCTAATAAATTTTTAAGTTGGGGTCAGCACTAAATTTTGTTTTCCATATGGCTATCCAGTTGTTTCAGCATTATTTGTTGAAAAGACTTTCCTTTTCCCATTAAATTGTATTGGTGCCCTCATAGAAGTAGCAACACAACAAATAAAAAGCTGTCTTTTCCAGTTTCTCTTTGCAGTAAGATGTGGCCAATAAATAAGTTTTAGATAATAAGATGTAAGTAGAAGTATTGTGGGAGGCTTCTAGGAAAACCTTTTAAAGGGGCAGAGTCATTTCTTTATCTTTGCTTCCATATTCCTTCCTGATATTTAAAAAGAAGATGAAATGACTGGGTTTCAGCATCTATCTTGGAATATGAGGTTTCCTTGAGGATGAAAGTCTGGAGAGTGAAGCAGAAAGATCCAAGGAATTTGGATTTCTGATGACTTAATTTAACTGCTCTACCAACTCTGACTGCTTATCTTTAGGCTTCTCTCATGGTGGAAAAGAAACACGATTTTGTTTAAGGCATTGAGGTTGAACTTCTAGCAGACAATGCCAAATAAAATATTAACTGTTTAATTGTTTAATAATATTTTAATATTATTTAATAATATTAATAATATAATTGTTTAATAATATTTCTCCACAAATGTACCATAAGATTCGGTATTAAAAAATTAATAAGAGACTATTTTTCTCATCTTTTCTTCCTTCCTTCCTTCCTTTCTTTCTTATTCTTTTTTTAGTCTTAGTCTTACAATGTCACCCAGGCGGGAGTGCAGTAGCACAATCACAGCCCTCCGCAACCTCGAACTAACTTCTGGGCTCTGGTCAACCTTTTGCCTCAGCCTCTTGAGTAGCTGGGACTGCAGGCATGTCCCATAATGCCTGGCTAGTTTTTTTTTTTTTTAGTTGAGACAAAATCTTGCTATGTTGCCCAGGCTGGTCTTAAACTCCTGGGCTCAAGAAATCCTACAGTCTTGGCCTCCCAAAGTGATGAGATTACAGGTATGAGTCACTGTGGCAGGCATAAGAGACTATTTCTATCTTGTCCCCTTCTGCATTTTGGAACTTGATGCAGTGCTTATACAAATTCCATTTATGAAAAGAAAGCAAAGAAGAGAGGGAAGGTAGAAGAAAAGGAAGGAAGAAAGTGAGAAGAAAATGTAGGCTACCTGTGAACTCTTAACTGTATGAATAATCATAATCCAAGAGTCTTTATTAATGAACCAGCGTCAGCCTGAAGAAGGACTTTAGTGTTCAGTCTATACCTGTTCCAGTCTTCCTTAACACTTTCATTAGTAATTTGGATGAGAATAATGATTAGATGCCGATCAGTTTGACAGATGCTATAGCTATTAGCAGGGACAATTAATACATTAGGTGACACAACCAGGAGCCAACTATATCTTAACTGGTTGTGGTAGGCAGAATAAAGGTCTTCTCAAAATTGTCCAAGTCCTAATACCTGGAATCTATGAATATGTTACCTTACATCGCAGAAGGGACTTCGCAAAAGTGATTGTGTTAAACACCTTGAGAGGGGAAAATCATCCTGGTTTATCTGGGAGGCCTCGATGTAATTACAAGAATCCTTTGAAGAGTCAGAAAAGGAAATGTGATGGTGGAAGCAGAGTCTGAGAGAGGCTTGAAGATGCCACATTGTGGGCTTTAAAGATGGAGGAAGGACCTTGAGCCAATTGATGTAGGCAACCTCTAGAAATGGGAAAAGGCAAGGAAATTGATTTTCTCCTGGAGACTCCAGGGGAACGCAGCCCTGTTTATTCCTAGATTTTAGCCCAATGAAACTCATTTTGGACTTCTGATCTCCAGAGCTTCATGATAATACATTTGTGTTGTTTTAGCCACTGAGTTTGTGTAACAAACAGCAGCTATAGGAAACGAATATAATGGTTGAGATTATCAGATGAGTCTAACAAAATTAAGTATTTCAAAATTCAGGTTTAGTACAGAAATCCTATGTTAAGGTTCTAGAAAACAACCAAAACCAGATTGCGAGACATAGGAAACCACTTTAGTGTGTAGAGGATCTAAGAATTTTAATTGACTACAAACTCAGTAAAAAACAAATAAAGAGATACAAAAATATGTGCAGTCTTGGAATGGAGAAGTGCTCCATGTCAACATGGAGGAGGGGTCTTGAGGGTGCCACACCATTTTTCATGTGTGGTGATAAGTTGTGAGTTCAATGCTTTAAATAGGACGTGAACAAACAGCAGAGACACCTATATGGGGAGAGATCTGAAAACTATGTTTAAAAAGGAAGAAATGGGATATGAGAATTTCCTCAAAAGAAGATAAAATCGAAGATATGACACTTTCTTAAGGGATATAATTTATTCTCTGTGGTCCCTAAGAGGGTAGATCTCAAAACCAGGAGCACCAGGAAGATCTATTTCAATTCCATATGGAGAGGAAATCTTTAGTGGCCAAGGTGGCCATAAGACGCGATGACTTCCTTGGGAGGGTGCATTCTGGGATTCTTCCCTTAGAGGCATCTGAGCATAGCTTGGAGGTGTCTTAAGATACCATCTCTGGCCCTCTGAGACTGTGTTCCTTGAATGGGAAGTGAGTAGGTTCCTTGAATGGGAAGTGAGTAGTTCCTTGAATAGGCATGAGGTTGTGGAAAGGAGAGAAATGACTCTACTTTGTCACCCAGCCATCTCACCTCCATCCAAGCCACAAGAAACCTGGACAGTTAGAATTCTGACATCATCTTGGAAAGCCCAAAATTCTGCTATAAAGGGGAGCAGCCTGAGTTCTTGTCAGGAAGTTTACCCCTACTCCCATCTCAAGGCTTCCATGCCCTCACCAAACAACAGCACAAAACAAAAACCTGTTATTACATCAATAGAGCTTCTCACCATCAAGTCCTAAAATTGAGGAAATACAGTATTTTCTGCATCTTGTGCCAGTTCTCAAAAAAAAGAGTGCCAAAATTAGCCATGTTGTCCCATTCTTACAAAGCCTAGCTCCTGCTGATCACAAAGAAAGAGGAGGCCCTTTCCCCCAGTTTCTCCCTTCCTGAGACTCACTGCACCCATTCCCTTGAGGACCCCAGTCTTGTGGGGGACGTCTAGGGGAACTCCTCTCCCAATGTGAGACATGGCTCTTGACTCAGGGCTCTGCCTTTCTCTTACTGGTTTCCAACCTTAGTGTCTGCATGTGGAGAGGTCAGATTAGGACACAGGTTGATGGAAGAGTGGACAACCCAAGAAGGATCAGGACTTCTTTTTGGTTCCAGAGAGCCGAGGACCCTTGGGTGCAGAAGGGTTTGGGGGAGGGTGCAGAAGGAGGGTGGAAAGAATGCATCCTTCCTGGAATGGGCTTGAAGCCACCGATTAGCAGTTTCAATCCTGCACAGGGCACACCCCCACTACTGCCAACTTTAAGGGAATTTCCATCTCCCCTTGCCCCTCAGTTCACCCTCCACCCCTGCTCAGTCCCCAGGACGGGTGGGAAGGGAACTGTGGAAATTCCCTTTTTAGGAACATAGGGTGACAGACAGCAGAATAAAATGATACTGAGAACTGAAAAGGATCTCTCAACCCCCAAGCCTCATTTTCATCCTCTGCCAGGGCATCCTCTGAAAGGAAGAGGGACTCAGCAGACCCGTCTGCAGGTGCTGAATTTTCCCAAGGCCTCCAGCCCACCCTCCTCCAGACTCCCAGCCAGCCCATTCCACTGGGGAGTCAGTAGGCCCAGCCGACAGCTGGGTTGTGCAATCAGCAGCCCAGATGTGGCTGGGACTCTGGCTTGCAGCAGCTGCCTCTGTCATCACCCAGGGCCTATGGCCTTCATTTCACCCTTGAGCTGTACTCTAGCAACATTCCTGTCCCCATCCCAGACAGGCCCCACCCGGCCACCATCCTCCTCCGGCAGCTCCAGAGAACACTTGGCAGCTGAGAATCAAAGCCCAGCTCAGCCATACTATGCTGTGCCACCAGCGGGGGAGGCCTTACCCTCCCTGGGTCTCAATAGGTATGAGCCAAAGCTTGAGTCCCAAGCTCTCCAATGAATTTTCTCATCATTCCTGAGGTTCTTGAATTTAGTGGTTCATTTATTGCTTCCCAAAAGAACTGAAAAAGATATAAAATTTCTTTTATTGCCCTTGAGTATTCTAAACAGGGCAAGGTCACATCCCATTCTGCAGCTACCATGACCACTGTGTTCATAAAACCTTGGGTGCGGTCAATCATCAGGCAATGCCATTGATGGTTTGGCCTCAGAATTGGCAGCTGGTCAAGTTTACAGTCAGCTTACTCCCTCCTTCATATAGGACAGGCTGGCTCAGCAGATGCACTGTAATTGTTTGCTCAGTGGAAAAATGAAATGAAGATTCACAGAGACGGAGAGAGTTGCTGAAGTTCACACACATACGATGGCAGAGACCGGGTCAAAACTCGGGTGGCAGGCCTCGCAATCAGATTCTCTTGCTCCCCACCATACTCTGACCTCACAATGGTGATGATGGGAATGGTGGTGGTGACCACGGTAGTGATCATGATGGTGGTGGTGGCGGTGATCATGGTAGTGATGGTTTTGGAAATGGCAGTGGTATTGATTATGTTAGCGGCAATGACAGCAGGATGGTGGGGATGATGACAACGGTGATCCTGAGGGTGGTGGCAGTGGTGATGGTGATGATCTGGTTAGGGTGGTGATAGCGGAGATGATGTCAGTATGGTGATGATGGCAATGATGATGGTTAAAGTATCATATGATGGTGGTGGAGATGGCGATGGAGAGGGTGATAATGGTGGTGATAATGCTGTGGTGTGGTGATGAAGACAAGCTATCTTCTCCCAAGGAATTCTCTTTAGAAACAAATAGCTTATTCTAATACTTTTGGATCTAATTCCTCAGCCTTGGAATGATTCAGAGTTTGAATGAGTCCTCTTTCAAATCTCCATTCAGCAGCAGAAATTAAGCCTCATGTGGCCATCATGAGCATGCATTGTCAGAAACCCTGCTGTAGTGAGCAGATGGAAGATGGCTCCTGCCACTGCCCTTCTGGATCCACCACGGCGTTTGTGCCAGGGCCCTGCTTCCCAAGGGCTGCTGCCGCCTAAGACCGAACACAGCATGGGTGCTAATGCTGGCCCATGTCTGGAGATAAAAGACTCTTCTTCACCAGGTGACTTTGGCTCAAGGACTCCCCATGAGACTCCTTATCATGGCTGAAGTTTTCAGGCATGCACTGCCATCTGAAGGCTCTTCTCACCTTCTCTAGATCCCTCTCCTTTCTTCCTCACAGGCATTTCTCCCAACAAATGTCCTCCACATCTGCTCATGCCTTGTTCTATGCTTTTCAACAGACTCAGCTGACCAAGCTGAGTAAGCCACTCTGGTGAAAACAGAAACAATGGACAAAGCATTTGAACAATGAGACTGATTTTCTTCTGTGACTTAAAAACTGCCTCTGAGGACAATTCCACCAGGAAAGTTTTATGTGCTTTGAGAAACGAAGCTGAGTTTGCCTTTGAATAATTAAATCCTCGCTAGGGACTTGAAATAAAGTGGGGAGGAGCGGGGAGGTAGGAGAGCCACAGGACAAAGACCTTGAGACAGGAATAAGCTTGATATGTTCCAGGGACCGTGAGCAACCTGAAATCACTCAGTGGAGGAAAGGAATAGGGGAAGACAGAAGCTAAAGCTAGACAGGAGGAGGGAGCCGGGTAAGGACCTTGAAGCCAGAGAGAGGGCTTGAATTTGATGAAACAAGAAAAAGGGTGATGCAGAAGACTCTTGGGGGGTGGAAATGGCATTACAGAGGGGAAGGGTGAGAAGAGATTTCAGGGGCAGGACCACCTGGAAGTTGCGGAGGTCCTCTAGCCAAACCACAGTGAGAGCTGGGATTGAAAGGGTAAATATGGCGAGAAAGCAAAAGATGTGTAAAGAAAGAATGAGCCCATCTTGTTGCCTCAGTGGTCATGCAAGTTAGAAAGGAGGTGGCGTGCCTCAGGGGCTCGGCTTGGGGTGGAGGCTAGAGGAGCCTCGCATATAAACAAGATGGCTGAAAAGAATTACATTTTGGAGGGAAGGTTATGGATTGTTTGAGATCACATTTTTCCAGTAGCCAGGCCACCGGAGACTTAAACGTGTGGGTCCAGAGCACAGAAAAGAGGCTTTAGGCTGGGATGTAGGCTTAGAAGGCAAAGGAGCAAATGAGCCCTCCTTTCAGGATTCATTGCACATGGATTATACATGCTCAAATGGAGAAAGCAGAGTCTTGGGAAATAACCAGCCCTGGTGGCAGGGAAGAATGAGTGGCAATGCAGAGGGAGGGAGCTGGGAGGCAAAAAGACAAGAAGGAGAGAATTCTCTATGATCAGGGGATTCCGACCGGCAGACATTTGCCATCCTAAGGACTGGATCCCATACCCCACACCCTCCACAGTCCTGAGGGGTGCCCATATAGGCCCTGGGGGACTTGAGGACAGGCATCTGGGGCTTCCCGCAAATTTCGGGAAATTCTTCTCTAGGGTCCTGCCAGAACAGAGAGGTGGCATTCTTGCAGGGCTCAGGACTGCTGAGCCTGCCACGGGGGCAGCCTCCCACAGGCTGCTGCTGTGGTCCAGTGGACACGTCGCTCTCCTGGGGTCAGCGCCGGGGCGGCAGCAGCCTCCGTGTGAGGTGGTGGTGCTGGCATCTGCTTCCCTGGAACAGAGACTAGGAAAACAGATGACCTCAGGCTGAAAGCTTTTAGAATCGTTGCTCAGAAGAGGGCGGAAAAGACAGGGCTAAAAATACATGCAGACCCAGATTTCTTACCTCTCTAGAAAAATTCCAAGTAGGGTGTCCTACAAGTGTGCCTGATGTAGGCCCCTGGAATTGGCTGTTTCCTCACCAGCCCGTCCATCATGCTGTTCTTGGGCGTACACACCTGCCCCCCACCTAGGCCTGGCTCTTCTCTGCCCCGGAGCAGGCTGGCCTCCTTCCTACCTCCTAACCTTTGCCTACATTCTCCCTTCCCCTGGTGCACCCTCTCTTCTCCTCTTGGCTTATCCCCAGCTTGTCCAGGGCTCATCTCACAGATCCCTTCTAACTTCCTCTGGGGAGCTCTCCGGGCTTCCAAACTCCTGTAGACAAAGAACTGGAGCAACACGCTGTATCATTGGATGGTCTATCTTTTCCTCAATTTCTGAAGATTAGATTTATCTCTTACGACCATACTGGAATGTTTTTAATGGCTGTGGGGCAGGGTGTGGGAAGCACTGTATTTTTTTTTTCTTTAAGAGACAAGGTCTCAATATGTTGCCCAGTCTGGACTTGAACTACTGGCCTCAAAGGATCCTCCCATCTCACCCTCTGGACTACATGCCTGGCTTTTTTTTTCTTTTTTTTTAATCTCTAAAAACACCCAGCCTAAATTTGAGCACATAGTAGGTGCCTAGTAAATGTTCCTTGTGATCAATTGAATAAATATAATGGCTTAGTTTATTTGAATACATTCCATTTAGGGATAGGGAAGAGAAGGTGGGGAGGGGCACAGATACAGTACGAAGAATGATAGAGGAAGGACAGGAGTCCTCACCCCAAGGGGTATGTGTGTGTTTGTGTATGTGTACATGTGCAGATCAGAGCTCCCAGGTCTCCAGCTGAAGGGAGGAGGCTCAGAGCAAAGTTCAGGCAGTTGTAACACAAAAGTTGAGAATAAGGGCTCTTCAAGGTGTTCAGAGCTATCTTGAGAATCCTAGTGTCATCTGCTTCCCACTGCCTCTGACCAGCCATCTCACTCCTAATTTTGAAGCCTCCAAACTGCAAAGCCCTAAGCAAAAAATCTGATCCACAGTCGGTGCCTCAAAGTCACAGGTAGATAGAAGGAAGGAAAAGAAAGGAAGGAAAGTGGGAAAAGAATATTAGTTTTTAGTTCTAAAACTTCTGACAGATGGATAGTAAAGAAAAAAATAAGAAATGAATATGTAGACTTTTTGTAGCACCATTTAGTGTGATCACAGTACATAAAAGGCACAGTGGCTTTCAAAGACATCAGCCTATCTCAGGTTTAACAAAGTACCCATAGATTATGTGAAAATAGCAAACATTAAACCTTTTAATAGCTGGAGAAGGGCACGGGATTCTGACTCCCACAGTTCAGCTTGACTCACAGAGGGAAGGAGAAATTAAGATCCAGTTTCTTTCAGATCTAGGACATGTCTGTAAGAACAATCTGGAAGCTTCTCCTCATCTCTTTCCTATCTGTTCCTCCAGAGACACATAGCTCTGATCAGTGCTGGATGTTCTCCTCCAACCCCCTCCTCCAGACCAGGCTTCCCAGGGTAGACTAACTCATCCACCACCTTCTTTGACCTCTCGCTTCCCGGGGCGCAGCCTTCCTGGACAGGCACGGCCAACCTCCTGCCTACTCTCACTTGTGACATGATTCCAGAGGCAAAAGTAGCTGCAGCCTTATAGCCAGTCTGTGGTTGGGTGGACAAGGCATTTCCAGCCTATAGCAAGGAGAGGAAAGAGACTTTAGGGACTTAGGAACAGGAGGAGCCCCTTGGACTTCCAGGCTAGAGCCTCTTGGGTCAGCCCAGCTTATTGGAGAAACCTGCTTTGGGGACATACTGGGCACTCCTCCAGAGATTAAGCTATTACTTTATTTCCCTTTTGAATTTTATCCTAATGTTTGCAACTCCCATGGCAGGACACCTGGAAGGAAGGGAGGTGAGCAGTAAGATTCAGGCCCCAAACCTCCCTGAAGCCCCTGACAAGGAGCCCAGGCAGCAGTAACTCAGCAAAGATGCTAAATATTCCATTCTCAAGGTCACACTCTCCCCATAGCCTGTCCATTCTGTAAAATTCTGCCCACAAGGCAGTGTGATGAGGTGGAAAGAAAAGACTGAGAGATAGGAGACCTAAGATTCCATTCCAGCTCTGCCCCTGGGGAGATCCTCTGCGGCCTTGGTTTCCAGAATGAGACTCTTCATGTGAAGCAACTTTACGACCAGAATTTAGTTTAATACCTACAACTTTGTGAGCAGGAGAGAAGCCAACATGATCCCAGGCATTGAGATTTAATGATAGAGTGGGAGAGTGAGAAAGAAAACTCACATGTGTGAACCAACTGGAGAAAAACACAAGACAGGGTTTGATTGAATGCCTGAGTTAGTGGATCAGACCAGCCGTGCCTGGCTTGTGGGCTGGAACTCTTGCAAGGGATCTGTACATCCAGATGCCCTACAAGCCTCAACCGAAGGCTGAATAAATAATACAACCTGCACGTATATGTGTGACTATTTTTCAAATCATCAATGCTGCTGTCACGAATGAAACGCAGATTCATCTGAAAGTGGTCCTGAATGCAGACCGCCTTTGGGTTACTATGCGTTCTCTCAAACAGCGGACCTTACAAAGGCAATTGCTGTTTACAGTGAAATAAAACAATATCTGGGCTTTTCTTTAAAATCCTCCAGGGAAAAAAGGCAGGGGGTGGATGAAACTAAAAGGAGAGAATGTTAATAATTATTGAAGCTGGATGATGAGTATTTGGGGGATTATTATACTGTTGTCTCAACTTTTGTATGTTTGAAATTTTCCATAATAAAATGTTTTTTAAAAAGTATAAATGCTCTTATGTGGTCAATCATGGAATATTTTGACATTTAAAAAAGGGGTTCTTTGTGGAAAGCTGCTCACAATACATTGTTGAGTTAAAAAAAAAAAAGCAGTTATAAGGCCATGTGTAAGTATGACTTCAATTCGTTTTCTTTAAAATTTTGTGGGGTGCGTGTGTGTGTGTGTGTGTGTGTGTGTGTGTGTGTGTGTGAAGAGGTCTTCTTTTCAGAGCCTCACAAAGATGTGAATGGTAGTTAACTCCAAGTAGAGGGAATGAGAGTTTTTAATCTTCTTTATTTTGTTTATCGGTATTTCTGATGAACATACTCTCCTTTTGTTGTTAGCCAGATATTTTGTAAATTTATGGTAGGTACTCTTAGATTTAAAAAGCCTGGGAGGAGTTTGTTTAGACCCTCATGTGCTGTAGGAATTCAGGGAGATGGTTGTGGAGTCCAGGCCTTGGGAATCTGTCATGGTGGATGGCCCCATGCTGGGTTTTAAGGATGGGCAGGATTTTAAAATCCTGAGGCGGGTGGGAAGGCGTGCTGAGCAACACAAAATAAGGACATCCTGTCTTGAGAGAATGGCTTTCCCAGAGCAGGGGTGAGCCCAAGGGCCAGGAGGCTGCAGGGGACATGGAGCAGGGATGGAGGGCTGGGTGGGGCAAGGTCTTGAAGGGCCATGGGGTTCTGGGAAAAGAGGAGCCTGAATGTCTAGCTAAAAATTGTCCTGGGTATGAGTGTGAGTGTGCACGCGCGTATTAACTATGGCATTCAGAACAAGGGATAATTGAAAAAACATGACCAATGCTGAGCCACACGCATTTGGGGACATGTGGCTCCGGTTCTGAGATTGTTTGTCATTCCTTATTTCAGGAAAGCAGGAAGACAAAAGATGAAGCGTTGAATTCAGCGAAGATTCTGATGTCACCAAGGAGTCAACGTGAGGCCAAGACTACCATCTATCAGCCGTCTTGGTGTCGCCACCCATCCCATGACCATCCCCACCGCTGGCGTGTCCCTGTGCACAGTGCCAGCTGCCGTCAGGACCAGGGCCCTCAGCAATAGGAGCTTTCGCACGCTGGGAGAGGGAACTCTGGCGCCTTCCCAAGGGTTTGCCGGAAGGGAGCTGGAGGGGCAGCGGAATGGAGAGGAAGAGGCCGCATTACAGGCAAACTGGAGACAATCCGGGAAACTCCCAGAAACCCCAGCACAAACTGCAGAGAGAGCCCGGGTGATCCACAGAGGCCTACATGACCTCAAGAAGGCCTTCAGAAAGCTGGGAAGCTGATAGAATGCATCTCTGTACCTCTGTGTTCTTACTGGCAACTAAAGCAGAAACATGGGGTGGAGGTGGGTGGGTTTAGGGGCTCAGATTAGACATCTAGGGTTCCTGGAGAGGGTGGAAGACCTTAGTACATTCAGAGTCTAGGCTGGCCAGGTGAACTTCTGCAGGGAAGATCTGCAAGGGTTGACCATTTACATCCCCTTGGAGCTAAGTGGTGGAGGTAGCTCCCTTTATTCACTGCTACTAAGGAGACTTTGGCTTCACCTAGTGTGCGGAGTCTAGTGTGCAGATTTTAAACCTGGATGCCACATCACCCAACCTTGCGTTGACCTTTGCCAGGACACTAAACACGAGATTTGGCTCTCAGTAAGGGCTCAACAAATGTGAGATCCCCTTCCCAACCTGCATCCCTAACTTCCCCTGGCTGGCTTACCTCCTCCCAGGAGGCCTAATGGCAACTTTCACCAGGAATGTAATAGCTTCCTCTTTGTTCATCCAGCCAAGTCCCTTTCCCCTTTCACTCGGCCAAAATAAGGTTGGACTTTCTCAAAATGTTTACTAGGAAACTAAGAAATAAACAAAGCAAAATCAAAGGCAAATGACAGAGGTTGAGGAACTATTATAGGATTCCAGAATCTATCAGCAATCTGGGGTCAAAGTACCCAATTCAAATCCCCCAGGATTTTTTTTTTTGAGAAGTGCTTTTCATTCATTCTTATTTTATTATTCTAGTCCTTATTCTCATCATTATGTTTTGCTAATATTTTTGAGCATACGCCATGTGCCAAGCATCTTGCAATGTGATCATTTGTTATTTTATCAGGCTCCATCAATATGTATATATACATCATTTAATCACACTCAGGGGGGTTAAATATTTTACCCAGAGTCTCTCCTCTGGAAACTCGCAGGGCTGGGAGTTGAAACTAGGCTCTCTGACCTAAAACCTATGTGTTAATCACCTTCCACCCTGCCTCTTTTTGGCTGTGTGTCCACACTCCTCCTTGTAACAAATCTAAGATGTAGTGCCCAGCCAGAGACACACATGAACCCTGGGATCAATTCCAGCTCAAGTTCATGCAGATGCTCCTGATGCTGACTGTGAAATAGTATGCAAATTCAAGAAAGCAAATGAGTGGAGCCATCTTACATTTCCTTAACCTTTCTTTTTTCCTTATGGTCTTCAGGTGCACAAAGTTACAGTATGTGCTTCATGGTGCATTACCATTAATTCATGTGTAGATTTCCTTTATTTCCTGTTTATGCATTTGTTTATTTTTAAGAAAATATATACCCACAGATCACCACTCATCTCAAGAAATAGAATATTACAGATAATTTACCTATGGTCCTATCTACCTGTCTATGATATCTATCTATGGTCCTCCGTAAGCCTGTTCCTTGACCCCACCCTCTCCAAGTAACTACTATGCAGAATATCATGTTAATCCTTCTCTTGCTTTAAAAAAATGTTGTGTTAACACATATATGTATGTTTAAGTATAATTTTCTTTGGTTTGGTTTTCAGACTTGTGGGATTAGAGTTGAGGGCCACAACCCTCTGAGATTTTTTTTAATGCAAAAAAAACCTTGCTCCCAAGTTTTTTTGAAACTTGCGACCAAATTGCATCCATGTTGCAGTAGGTCCCTTCTCTTTTTTTCTTTTCTTTGATCTTACCATTAAAAATAAATCAATTCACCAGGATTTTTTTCTCATCATCTTTGCATCTGAAATATATTGCAGAATCTCTTGAATTTAGTTTTCTTCTTAAGAGACACTTCAGAAAGTATCCTCATTGTGGGTCTTTTATCAGCAGAGCCCATGTATAACTAAGAATACTTTCATTGTGCACTGTCATTCAAACAACAATTTTGTTAGCCATAAAAGTATTGTATCTAAAAAACTTTTCCTTCAACATTTATAAAATATTGTTCCATTGTCTTTTGCCTCTGGTGCTGCTACTCAGAAGTTTGATATCAACACAGCTCTTGTGCCTTTGTAGTCATTCATTCCTTCTTCTAAAGAAGTTTCTAAAATGTTTTCTTTGTCTTTGATATTCTTCAATTTTACTATAGTGTATTTAGGATTCTAGTTTTCCGTCTCTTTCTATTTGTACTTTATCAATCCTTTTAATCTGGGGTTTTTTTAATTCTGGAAAATACATACCTATTATTTTATCAAGTATTTTCTTCTTTTCTTCTTCATTCTTATTTCTTTTTCTCCTTCTGGGACTCCTATTATCTGGGCGTTAGCACTTCTGCTCCCATAATCTGTATACTTTAACTTTACTTGTATAAGTTATATTTTTAAATATTTTCCTGCCACCTTCTGAGAAGCTTCCCCAATCTGATCTTTCAATTCACTAATTTATTTTTCATCTATATTCATCCTGTAATTTATTTATGCACTGTGTTCTTTATTTCAACTATCACATATTTTCTTATCTAATAGTTCTACCTGGTATTTTAAAATTATTTTTTATTTCTGTTTCATATTGCATATGTAATATTCTATTTCAGGAAATGTGTTTGGCTTCTTTTAAATGTTCAATCCATGTTTCTAAAACTTCTGCTTCAGAAGGTATGTGCAGTCAGTCCAATTGTGGTTTTCTTCCTGAGATGGTGGCACTCCTCAGTAGTTTAGTTATGTGGGCACATATTCTCCAGGGCTCTCAGCTACTGTCTGAGAATATGTAGTAGGAAGGAAAGACCACACTCTAGTTATGGGGCAGAGTTTCAAGCATACTACAAAGCAACTCCTCAGGCCAGGGGTGGATGGGAAGAACAATCTTCCCAGATAGAATTCACTAGCCTAGGGTGGGAGAGGAAGAAGATAGAATGTGCAGCTGAGTTAGTCCCAACCTGTTTTCCCCAACTACCTCTTTCAGAAGAGTAGGAACATTGCCCAGACAGTACCCCTGTAGATACCTGCTCAAGCTCCTGGGCCATTGTCTCAAAAATCTGCAGTCAGAGGCATACAATGCTTCTTCCAATGCAATGTAGAGAAAGGGCAAGATCAGATCTTAAGCTACTCTTCTCTAATTTAACCTCTCGTTGTCACCATCAGTCAGCTTTCATTCTGGCCTTTGCCACATCCAACACGCCAGTTCAAAGAAGGCTTCAGTCTCCCTGGATGTTTCTAGCTTGTTTGTTTTTAATGTGTATATGTGTGTGTGTTTCTGTAGATGGTGATATTTGTGGTTTTGTTTCCTGGATTTTGTGTTTCTCTTTATAGGTTCTCTGAGACAGATTCTTGGAGAGGGAGTCATCATGCTATGAATATTTTCATCTTGGCAGGAGCCATATATGCTTATCTTTACCAATTATTTGTCTATGTCTCTACTATCCTTCTATCTGAACGTTCCTGTCAAACGGATGACCTCTAGTTCTTTTTTTATTTTTAACTAACATTCCCCTAATCCACCTAAAAAAACTAAAACATACTTAATACAGAATTCCCTAAAAGCTTACAAGTGCACAAATCAAAAGCCATCTACAATCTTACTACCCTGAGATTTTGCCTAATTCAGTGAGAGTAGATCCTATCATAACTTCCAAGGTTGTAATTATGTATACGTCGGCCAGGAGTCTGGGATTCCTATTTCCTGACACCGACTACTAACACTGTACAAGTTACTGATTTTTAAAAAATTGTGCCAAGCTAATGATGAAAATTGCATAATTTTTAAAATTTGTAGTCCCAGGTCTGTAGTATGGTTGGGTATTGTTTCATATGTTTATTGGATGTTGACACTTCTGTGAAATGCTTTCACTTACCCTTTGCCAAGTTTACTTTCAAGTTGTCTGGTTTTTAAAAAAAATTGATTTGTAGGATTTCTTTATATATTACAACTATTAAACCTATTAACCCTTGCTATATGAGTTTTATATATTTTCTTCTCTACAGAAAGAAGATGATTTTTATTTAACTGTGCTTATGTTGTCTTTGAAAATGCAGATATTTATGTTTTTCATGTGGTTGAGGCTTTCAGTATTTTTCTTTAAGGCTTTTGAGTATTTTGTGTTGCCAGCAAGGTCTAACCTACCCCATCATTGAAAAAAAAATCCCCCCCAAAATCCCAAAGTGTGCAAATAAGCATTTATTTAGAGCAAGCAAATGGTTAATAAATACATGAAGAGATGCTCAACATTATTAGTCATCAAGGAAAAACAAATGAAAACCACAAGATATCACTTCTCAGTCATGAAGATGACTATAATCAAAAAGTAAGATAATAATATCTTCAGTAAATTGTGGTCCTGGAAAAACTGGATATCCATATGCAGAAGAATGAAACTAGGCCTCTATCTTTCAACACTTACAAAAATCAACTCAAAATGAATTAAAAACTTAAGTGTAAGACTTGAAACTATAAAACTACTAGAAGAAAACATAGGGAAAATACTTCATGACATTGATCTGAGCAAGGATTTTTTTTTTTTTTACCAAGACCTCAAAGACCCAGACAACAAAAGCAAATGGAATTACATCAAACTAAAGAGCTTCCACAAAACAAAGGAAACAACCAACAGAGTAAACAGACGATCTACAGAATGGAAAAAAATATTTGCAGACTATGCATTTGACAAGGAGTTAATATCCAGAATATATAAGGAACTCACTCGATAGCAAATAATAATAATAATATAATTTAAAAATAAGCAAAGAATCAAAATAGACATTTCTCAAAAGAAGACATACAAGTGGTCAACAAGTAAATGTAAAAAGCTCAACATTACTAATTATCAGAGAAATGAAAATCAAAACCACAAATTTCTAGCTAAGGTTAGAACTATCATCTAACCCTAGTTAAAATGGCTTTTATCAAAAAGACTGGAAATAACAGACATGAAAGTATGTGAAGAACGAGGAACCCTTGTATGCTTTGATTAGAATGTCAATTAGCATGGCTATTATGGACAACAGTATGGAGGTTCCTCAAAAAATTAAAAATAGAATTACCACATGATCCAGCAATCCCACCACTGGGTATATATCCAAAGGCATCGAAAACATTATGTGGAAGAGATATCTGCACTCCAGTGTTTATTGCAGCACTATTCACAATAGCCAAGATCTAGAAGTGCCCATCAGTGGATAAATGGCTGAAGAAAATGTTGCATATATACACAATGGAATACTATTTGACCATCAAAAAGAATGAAATCCTGCCTTTTGGGACATGGATCAACCTGGGAGACATCATGTTCGGTGAAATAAGCCAAGCACAGAAGGTCAAATACTGCACGATCTCATTCATATGTGAAATCTAAAAAAGTTGATTTCATAGAAGTAGATAGTAGAATGGTGTTACCAGAGGTTGGGGAGAGCAGTGTGGAAGAGAGAAGTGGGAGAGGAAGGTCAATAAGTAAAAAGTTATATTTATATAGATTGTGTAGGATGTGAGAAAGAAATTTTACTTTAAAAAAAGAGAAAAGCTTAACTATTAGTCCCAACTGCATTTTTATTGCATAAACTATCCACTTGGCACTGCTTTGAAATGAACTTTTTATTACATGCCATATTCTCAAATGTACATGATTCTTTTGTTAGACACTGTTCTATTTCCTTGTCTATTTGTTCTTAAACCAGCTTTGCATGGTTTTTGATCTGTGTAGTTTCATTGCATACTTGCAATATTTTACTAGGCAATCTTTGCAATATTTTACCTACTAGGCACTTACATCATTCTGTGACATCTATGATTTCTTTACAGGTCCTGCATATTTATCGAGAAGTTTATAACTCATGTTGCTATTGTTAATGGGAGATAATTTTGTTTGATGTTCTAATAATTATTGACAAAATGTAGGAAAGTTATCAATTCTTATATATTTATCTTATAACTAGCCATCCTAGAACATCATAATATTACTTATAATAGCTTTTCCATTTTTTATTTCCGTTTCATTTATTCTTCTGTGTTTTTTAAGTATATGTATTAGCTAGAAATTGTTAAATTTTATATTTAAAAAGACAAATGCACCTTAAACCAAAAGCAAATTTATTTTCTCTCAGAGTGGAAAGTCGAGGACAGTGATTGACATCAGAAGAAGATAGTTTTTCTCTATATTTCTCCTTGACCTTCTGATATATACAATTCATTATCAGGCTACATGTAGTTGGTCACATGGCCATCACCAGATAACCCAAGGCCATGGAGTTTTTTTGATTGGCTTGTCCTGGGTCACATGCTTGGCTCTTATTGCTGTGGGAGGAGCTCCATCCTGATCATGTGGAATGAAGCAAGAGTTATGAAGGAGTGAATCCTCATGTAAAATGTGTAAGCTATTTCAAGAAAAAGAGGCAACAGATGCCAGCAAAACAATAGATATTAAATATGGAGACAATCAAATCATCTGAAAAGAGTGGTGTTTTTGCCTCTTCATTTCCCATATTTATGCTACTCTTTTTTTTTCTTGTTGCATTGTCTAGAATATCCAGAACTAAGTTGAAAAATTGTAGCAACTGTATTCTCTGATTTCAATGGTATTTTACCATTTTGGATAAAGTAATTTGGAGAAAGCTTTGATATTCTTTACTAAGCAAAAAAAAATTCTTGGTCAAGCTGATTGAAAAACATTTTAATTAAAAATGAATGTTGAATTTTATTTAATGTCTATTGATGTGATCATGCATTTCCTCTCATTTATGTAATAAATTATGTGAATACATTTCTTAACATTGGGCAGTTTCTGCATATCTATGAATGCATGGGGGAGTAAAAAGACTTTTTTGAAAATAAGAAGCAGCAAGTAAGTTGCGGCATTTTTCTATATCAGATGAGGTCCTGGTTAAGGGGAACAAATTTGATGAGCACCTATGGAGGGCATATGAGGATCCAGATTCAAGGTTATGCCAGCTGGCTCTGTTGTCAGGCCCAGGCTTTAGGTCCCAGGACCCACAGTACATATGGTAACCATGTTAGACACAGGCATCCAGTATAACCCAATCCACAAACTGCTTCTTCCACATGAACTCTATTAGGATGGTCATGCGGGTAACAGACAGGATCAAGGTCTGATGGAGAGGGAGAGGCACTCAGAAGACAGATGAAGACATTAGGGCATAGAGCCAATGACTTGTCAATGATCATGGATTTTGAGCCCAGGCAATCCACTGAGAGAGCCTGAGTGCCTAGCCTCACCTGAATAGTGCCTTGCAGGCTGGTCTGTAATACTAATACTCATAACAAGGGCTTTAAATATATTGGAACTGAAAATTTAGGAAAGGAGGAACTAATCCTTGTCCATCCCTGGCTCTGAGGCCTCTTCTGGGTCACAGAGACCTTTTCACCAGGACTAGCTGTCTGGTCCCCTCCAACACTGCTATCCAAATGGACAAGGCTTCCAAAAGATCAAGGCCCCCTATTTTCATACCAGTCTCACTTTTCTAGAAATGGAGAGTTTTTAGGAAAAGGAAAAGTTTATGGAAATTCTAGTTAGATGGGGAAAGGATTGGCCCCATCATAATGTTCTTGCAACTACCAGCTGTGTGTTCAGAAGTACTAGAATGAACATTAAAAGGAATGGAATTAGGGTTGTGTGGAAACCCACAGGACTTTGGTAATCCTTGAAAAGTCTGACTCGTCTTAGATATGATGAGGGGAGAGTGGGAAAACGCAGGACAAATTACAGTAATAGCCAAAGCCAATGTTGGAAGCCCTTGGGCCAGCCATCTCTTCTTAACAGAGAACAGTGTTGACTCCAAAGGACTGAATAAGGGAAATATACCACTCATTTATGTTTCAATGCAAACTTACTTAGTTCCTTTTGTGTGCAAGGTAATCCACCATCTGCTGAGTATACACAGTAGACATAGTTCCTGTTTTGATAGGGTTTATGGTCTAGTGAAAGAGATAGTCAACAAGAAAACAAATTTCAACTTCTCTTATGAAGGAAAAGAAGAATGTGCTGTGGGAGAGAAGGAAATTAGGTACACACATAGAGGTGTCAAGGGTGAGGAGAAGCCATTTTAGCAAACAGGGAGAGTAAAGTCTTGGCATGTAGGAAAACGTTTGGATTGTCTGAGGAACTGTAATATCTCAATCATGTTCAGGAGCATCACATGCTGGGGGATACTCATCATGTGAGATGACATTGATGATGTTTAGGACCAAATCATGCAGATCCTCTTTGACCACGTTAAGGAGTGTGAATTGTACTTCAAGTACAGTATGAACTCATCAAAAATGTTTTAGGCAGGTGAATAAAATAATCTAATCTTTAAAAATTGCCCTAACTTCTATGTATAAAATAGATAGAAGAAACCAGCATGGGAATGAGGTAAATTAGTTAAGGGCAAGTTCCCAGACAAGAAATTGTCAGAGCTAGGACCAGAATGATGTCCGTGGAAATGGACAGAAGTAAATGGACTAGGGGTGCATTTTGGAGGGAGAATCAACAAAACCTGTGAATTATGCAAACATTGTGAGAAATAAGGAAGAGGGGAGAATCCACAATTACTCCCGGGTTTCCAAATGGTGCAACTTTTTGGGTGGTAATGCCATTATGAGATGGAAAAGCTTGGAGAGGAGTGAGTCTTAAAAGGATAAATCAGGATTCTACTTCAGGTATGTAGAAATTAAATAACTACCTTTTCAAACTCCCTCTTCTCTAAGGTAATACACTGGGTCTCATTCCTGGGTGACTCTAGTCTGATGGGGGTAGTATGGGCCCTACTAGTCAATCACCAAGGACTCTAGAACACAGGACAGCCTTGGAAAACTTTATCAGTTACTCTGCCCCAGCCCTATAATAAGTGTCACCCAACTACCCCACAGGGTCCCAAGTACCCCTCCCCTATTTCTCCATCTTGAAAGGAAGATTGGGTTGACCCTGGGAGTGACTCTCTTGACCTCTTCTTGAGAACTGGCTCCCAGCAACCTCCTCCTTCTGTGTCAATCTTTTTCCTTTAAATGCTTCCCAGCTTTCCAGATGGTCTCCAGATACCCCGCACCCTCTCCCCTGAGTACAATCATCATTCCCAGGGTCAGTTCAGCCCATTGGATCCCCCTATCCTGGGAGACTCATGAGTCCATCTGTCATCACCCACCTCCTGGGGACTGATGAGGGCAGAGAGCCAGGCCAACGGGCAGAGCACATCTGCATCTTCTTGCTCAAGCCCAGCTCTTATGGTTAACCTGTGGGGGATCCCAGCTGGGAAGTCTACAAAAAACACAAGAATCACTAGTGTGAGCCTGCTACCCACAAACTCCCCCACCCCATCATCACTCACATCTTGCTCATTATCCCAAACTTAGCTCAAAAGCCCCCTTCTTTGGGAAGCCTTCTAATTCCCGGGCAGATCCAGTCACTCTCTCCTCTGCTTCCTTGACCAAACCACAGTGGCAGCTCTGATCACACTGTCCTTGTCATGTCTTGTCTCTCTTTCCATTAGACTGTGTAATTCATTTAAATGTAAATGAATTAAAATTGAATACAATTAAATATTTAATTCTTTTAATTCTGGCCCTAGCCACATTTCAGGTGCTCAATAGCCACATGTGGCTAGTGGATTCCATATTAGACAGCACAGATTGAGAATATTTCCTTCCTCACGAAAGTTCTACTGAATACCACTGCCGTTGAGTAAAGGCTCCCTGGGTACCAAACTGGCTCTTATTCATCTTTGTACCCCTGGCCCCCAGCAGAATACTTAGAAAGCAGAAGATGCTAAATACAAGGATTAAATGAGTAGATGAGAGCTTAAGTGCTGGATACCACATGTCAAGAGAAACACAGACAGCCTCTATAAAGTATGTTGAAAGGACAGGGATAAAGATAAAATATGCCAATGAAAGACAGAGAGGATGACTTGGTGTCAGTAGGGTGGTCTTTCCCTGTCCTGAGACACTAAAATGGGGGGGCCGGTGCCCTCCAATAGCACCATTATGTTGGTGCATAGCCACACAGGACTATTCATTTCTACCATTCTCTCCTCCATGACACCTCTGTTTACTACTCCACCAAACCATGCCCCCCATTGTCTTTGGAAGCCCTTGAGAAGACTCTTCTAGTCAACCCAAGCTGGTTCCACTCTCCATGGTCTACCCAGAATCCCCCAGCATAATTTTGAGGTGCTCCAGTTGTCGATTGCGGTTGTTAATTTTGGGTTCCATTGCATGTGTCTCATGTCTCTGACTCCTCCCCCTCCTTTAGGCTGACCAGTGGATCTCCAAGGGTTAGGATCCCTAAGATCTAGCTCCCCAGGGACAATAAATATATTTAATGATTGGAATAAGTAGCGACTCCCCAAAAGCCAGTGTCTGTCTTCTCACAAGGCAATAGACTTACAAGGGAAATGCCATAGGTCTGACCTTGTGGGAACAAACCCATCAAAATCTTGTTCACCATGACAGACACAAAGTAGATGCTTAAGCAAGCTCAAGATGACATTGTTCAAACTTGAGTGAACTTTATGCAATAGTTTCTCCTTAGGGCAGGTGGCTGGGCCCTGGAAAGAGTGAGAGACACAAGTCAGAACCTTGAGGATTTGAAGAAGCTGAGTGTCCCCTCTTTCAACTGCCTCACTGTTGCTGTTTTCTTATATCAGCTTCTGTTTGAGCATCTTGAGTCTTTGAGCATCTTTCTTTGCACTCTCAGAATCTGTGGCAGCTGGCCTGGATAGTCCTATAGATCTGATTTGGCTACCTAGGGGTTCCTAAGAGCATCCCCTGCTTCCACTGCTTCATAGCAATGCCTCTGTCATCAGAAAAATGCTCTTTGGAGTCCTGTTGTCACCCTAGGCCATACTCTGGGCTAGTCTGGAGTTAACGCACAAGACTGATGGTAGTAAAGTTCTGCACTGCCCTTGGGGTCAGTTCAACTTCTCCCTCCACTGGAACCTAGGCCATTCTCAACAATAAACCCAAGGCTGAAGATGGTGGTCCTACCAATGACCAAGTTTTGAAAGGGGATCTAATATTTGTGCTGTCCTCAGTCGTTTACACTGTCTGTCCACTGGGCTCTCAACACCAGCTCTTTTATCCAAACACTGTCCCATAAGGGGAACAGCAGCTGGTCTCTTTGTTTCTCAAAAAAGAGTCTGATCCTCAGAAGCTCATCTTCGGAGTCTAAAGCGTGGGCATCTGTTTGCCCCATGTCCAGTCCCTTCTTATTAGTTCTGCAAGTCAGATGGCAGTCTCTTATCATCAAGCTGTAAAGGTTCAGCACAGTTCAACTGAACAGGAACACACACAGCCACTCTGAGGAGGCTTGGTCTTGCAAAGTGTGCAGCCAGAGATGTCGGGAAAGCTTCTTTACCTCACAATCTGTTTTAATGTTTGACATTTAGCTCCATTCCTCTGAGTTGAAGCTTGCTTTCCCCAGGACCCTGGTTTTAAGCAAGTCTTTCTGCCTCCCCTGAGAGGCTTCTGGGGTGGAAGCCTTCGTGAGTGCCAGGTGGCCCTGCATCTGCCCCACAAAAGGACAATGGGACCAGGTGGCCATTCTAAAGACTGCCCCTTTGCTCTTCTTCCCTCTACGGACATGTCTTAGCGTGGAGGCTGTTGTTCCCAAGTTCAGGGCAAAGAAGGAAAAGAGCTGGAAGTCATCAGAGTGTTGTTTTTGCCAGTGGAGCCCTTGAAGTGGAGACAGGAGAAAAACAAACAAACCCGCGTGTCATCTCCCCAGGGCCCTGGAAGAGGTCCCTTTCACAGCCAGGAATGTGACAGGAAGTAAAGTCGGCCAAGAGGTTGCCCAGGAGGGAGGGGTACAGGCAGCTTTGGGGCTGAGGGTCAGAGAGACAGAGCTGAGGGATGGGGCTAGAGCCAGGGTGAGCCATGGTCACCCACATTCGCAAGAGAGGGCAATGAGCCATCAGAAAGAGTGAGTGGTACCCCAAGGCTGAAAGGGTCCCGAGGCACATCTCAGCAGCCACTTATAGTCATCTACTAAAGGAGTCCAGCGGCTGCCCCTGGAGGCCAGTTTTGTGACATACATGCAGCAATAATCACACCAAATGGCACAACTGGCCAGGGAAATCAGAGGAAGAAAAAGAGGGTCAGAAGTAGAGATATGGAGAGCAAAGAGGATCCCAGGGAGGAGACAAAGTGTCTGGGATAGGAACCAGACTCAGGCTGAGAAACAGAACTGGAGAGAGAGACCAAGTGGAAGAAGGTCAAGGTTGCTCTGAGCTCGCCCCGGCCCCGGCACATCAGGAGGCCCTAGAAAGGCTGGCATATGTGCCGTGCTGCTGTTGTTCAGGAGACTTGACCAGGACTCCCACGGCCCTTCCCACTCATACTCTTTGCTATAGGGCGGCTGCTGCCATGCAGCCCGGAGCCCTGGCCTCATTCTCAGCTCAGCATAGCCCCCAGGAACCAGGGGGAGAGAAGGCGAGGGGAATATGTGGGCTTTCCTTACGTATTCTCCTTCTTCCTCCATACTGTACACTTAGGGTCCCCCAAAGCAACTCCCTTGAGACCACAGGTCTCTGGCCCCACCTCTTCCTCTTTGCCTCTCTGTCCCTTTGAGAGAGTGTCTAAGGTGGTCTCCATGCTGGGCCCCTGGTGTGGGTCCCAGAAGAGTGAGGGGTGCCACCATGGACTCCACAGAGCAGACAAGTAGGCCTAACTTGACCAGCAGCTCTCTGTATAGAATGGGACTTACCCTGACTGGTCAAGGACTCAGTGTGCCCAGTGGTAGAACAGGGAGACAAATCCTGAACCGCCCCTTACAGGTACAGTGGTGGGCCTAACACGAAACTCTAGCTGACAGGGCACCCAGGAAGCAAAATAAAGCAAATTAAAGTATTCCAGGAGGAAGTTCTCTCTAGCAGGATCTGCTGAACGTGTTGACTTTTTCATCAGCCTGAGATCAGGCAACCCATGCAGAGACGGGAAGACTGAGCCCCTGGATCAGGCAGCCAGCCCACACTCCAGGCAGAGCAGGACCGCTCTGCACACAGTCCGTAGTATACTCCCTTCTGTTATGCCCCTTGGGTGAGCCAGAGGAAGGAGAGGCATGAACAGTGTGTGGCCCATCCTCTGGCAGCATGGACCACAGCTGCCAAATGGTAGTACTGTGTGCGTGAGACCCAGTATCCACCAAACCTGATCCCTGAGTCAGAAGCTCTGCCATGAAATCCTCTTGGCATCATTTTAAAGCTCAGGCCAGAGCCTCACTCTTGATCTCTCCCAGAGGCCCATGTTCTGCCCAGTCCCTAGCTCAATGATCAGGGGTCCCCTCGCTGCTCCCAGATTCCCCAATGCCTCCCACCTGCTGCTCCTCCTGACAACCTGGGCTTTCACTAGAATGTGAGCCCCAGGCTAGCAGGACTTTGGTGTCTCTTGTTCACTGGCATACCCCAAGGCCCTTGAGCAATACTGACACAAGAGAGATGTTCAATATTTGTTGAATAAATAAATGAATGAATGAATATGCAGAGGCCTGAACCCAATATAACAGGCTTAAAGGACAGCTCAAGGGATAGTTGCCCCTTTGAGGCATCTATCAGAAAGGGCCCTCGCCACACATTGCAGCCTCCCTGTTTCTCTATCACACAGAGCTCCACCTACTTCTACCAGCCTGAATCTTGTAGCTCCCTAGTCCTTGGCTGGATCCTCTGGCTTCTGCTTCTCTTCCTAGGTCCTCAATGCCCACTACAGCCTTAAGGATAGTCCCCGATCCTGCAGGTTACAGACGTGCCAGCCACATGAAGCTCACCAGGCTCCATCTGGTGGATCTGTCTTCCCACCCTGAGGTGTGTGTGCTCAGGGCTCACCACTGCCCTGGGGGCTGTCAAGGGTAGGGGAGGCCTGGATGGACCCAACTCCCCAAAACCTAATGAATGTTGTCAAGGGAGTGGGTTTTTTCAGCCTCCGTCATCTGTACATCCCTAGCTCCACTACCCTGCCTCACTCTCTGCTTCCTTAGCACCTCCTTCCACTTGCTGGCTTCCCATGGGGTCCAGACTCAAGGCCATTTCCCGCCGTCACCACCCAGAGCACAAGGAGGCAGATATCTTTTATCCCTGGACTCCAACTCCAGGGAAGGCCAGAACCTTGTGTTCCCCCACTGCATTCCAGGCAGAACTCTGTGGGAGTGACAAGGAGGCCACCAAAGTGGTCTGGGCTCCCAGAAACAGCCAGGCTCCTTCTCCCACTCTTACCTCCCACCACCTCTCAAACCTTCTGGTTCTCAGTTGCTTGCAGGAATCTTGGCTCAAATCTCCACAACCCTTCCTTCCACCTCCTCCCAAGATCATCTCACTCTCTTCCTCCTTGTTGGGGTCCAAGCACCCTCTCTCACCCAGGAGGCTTCTCCTGTCTTTTTGCCCCCTTCCCTGTCCCTTAATATTAGCCTTCTGGCTCAGGGAGTTTAGAAAAGTCCCATGAAACTGAAGCACCAAATTGTCTCCCCTCAATTTAAGGGTATGACCTCTGCACTGTTCCTTTCACCCCAGCACAGGCAGACCCATAAACCAGGCCCCAATTTAGACCATACTCTAGTCAAAGACCAACTACCCCTTGGGCTATCCCCTAAGCTTGGCTTAGACTTCCCTGTCCTAAACACAGATTGACCCCTAACTCTATTTTCACTTGACCCCAACTGTCCCCTCACAATGACCCTAGACTCATTTAGCTAACTCTCCAGTGTGGGATATGAGACATTTGAGGGACCAGGTATCTGAGACCTAGGGGCAGTCTACTCAAAGTTCACCTTTGGTGGGAAAGGGCTAGCTTCCCAGAGTCCACTGCTTCAGAAACTCTTCTGCCGTCAGAAAGGGCTCTCCAGTCATGAGCCCTTAGAGTCCTGCTTTCACCCTGGGACCACTTCTCTGTCCCTCTGACTTGGAGTGCCCTTGGGGTTAATCCAACTTCCTCCCCCATTAGAACTTAGACCATCCTCATCAACAGTGTCAAGGCCCAAGATGGCAGCCCTATTGACGCCAGTGTTATGGAGGGTGATGTAGTATTTACACTGTCCTCCATCACTCACCCTGTCTTCCACTGAACTCTCAACACCAGCCTCATTTATTCCAACACTATCCCTTCCAGAGAGCTATAGCTGTGCTCTCTCTTAGGCCCCTCTGACGACTCTGCTACTGTGTAA
Source organism: Tarsius wallacei (assembly GCA_963574415.1). Classification (NCBI taxonomy): domain Eukaryota; kingdom Metazoa; phylum Chordata; class Mammalia; order Primates; family Tarsiidae; genus Tarsius; species Tarsius wallacei. Next base: position 31,948 of record CAUYQG010038720.1, on the reverse strand, counting down.
CTCTCTCTTCCTTGATCCTCACTGAGATTCCCCAGCAGCACCCTGAGTCTCTCTAAAGTGTGAAAGTCACTTCTCTCACATTCTCATCCCTGGAGCCCATGTGGGCTTCTAAAACTCTGTGTGCTGAGTCATGGCCTGTTTATCTGGATATAGTTGGGCCTCTGGGGAGATGGGTCCAAAGAGGAGCCACAGGGGATTGCAAGGGAGGTCCCAGGCAGATGTTGACTCCAGAACCACCAACACAATCCTAATGCCCTCTGCTCCCACCCTTCCTGCTGCCCCCTCCTTTCCATAGGGTGACCATTGACTCTGGAGAGGAAGCCCTGGAGTTCACTGGGAGGCGTCGAGGATAACATGGGAGGAAACTGAGGCTCATGTGGCCAGGTGCTGTGGAGAAGGTGATCCCCAAAGTGGCCAGAGTTCCAAACACCCACCTTCCTACCCCCTGATTTTTTCTTTCCCTTTCCCCAGCCGCCTAAAGATGTGCCTATTGTGAATTTGCTTGAAAAAAAATTTTTTTTTAATGCAAGCCCCTCTGCAAAGGCTGGGACTCAGCCTCACGTACACTCTGGAGTTTTTGCAACCCTGGTGAGACCAGGACCTTATGAGAGTTTGGGAGAGAAGGTGGGTAGAGGAGCAGGGACCTCTGGGAGCCTAAGGTGAGTGAGAGGGCAGGGTGACTGGCACTGGTTGGCCTGATGAGGTGCTCTAGGAAGGGTGGGAAAGGCAGGTAAAGATAAGGGCCTTTGGGGAAACTTTGGGCTGGCTCTTAGTTAAAGTGTTCTCTTTCTCCTTCTTCTTCCCCTTCTTACACTGACTTGTGTCTCTACTACCCTAACCAATATGGAACATCATTAAATTGCAGAACGATAGGGCATCTCTCCTGCTGTTTCTCACCAACTCCCTCTCTGTTTCTCTGCTGTTCCTTTGTTTGGTTCCTGCAGTGTACAAGACTCTTCAGTGTACAAAGTGCTGCGCTCCTTCTATCTTCTTTCTTCACTTTTTAAATGATAAAAAGTAGGCTCAAGGCTTCAGCCCAAGAAGAAGTCTGACCAAGGATAAGGTCAGTCCAGCCAGGTCTGGGTGGGGCATGGAATTTGGTGTGCAGAGTGGAGACTGAATCCCAAGAGCACCCTTAGAGTTGGACGGAATTTCAGCAGGCACCTGCCTCTCTGCACTCCAGACTTTTAATGAAGCCGTTGTCTACCAACACCCCACTCCTTGTCCCCAAATCATTTCTGCTCAGCAGCCAGGGAGACTTTTCAGAGCACACATCTGCCAATGTCTCTGTCCTGCTTAAAATCCTTCCAAGGCTTTTCAAGGTTCTTGGGGCAAAGGTCAGCATCCTTCATGACATACCAATTTCTGCACTATCTGGCCCCTGAATGCCCTCCCATGTTGTCTTGAGCTGCACATCCTACCACTTTGGCTTTCCGGACCTTCCACGTCCCTCCCTGACGATCTTTGCACATGCTGTTCCCTTGCCTATCACACTTTCCCCATTCCTGCTCTCTTCTTGCTCTGACACTTCATTCACATATGTCACTTCCCCAGAAAAAGACATCTCACCTGGCTTTCAGACAAAATGAGTGCAGGTTATATGCTCTCACCATTCCCTTTAGCATTATGGTAAGCAATCGTTTATGTAATCATGGTCCCTTCCCTTGGCTACCATATGTATCTTGAGAGCAGGAACCCTGTCTATATTGGCTGTAGATAATAGGTTGACTCAACTAACTCCAAGCCTTCATGGGGGAAGAGCTTGGATGACACTGTCCCATTGCCCCTTCCGATGGACTGACCAAAGCTTGCAGGCCCTATTGGAGCAGCAAAGATGAAGTTAACCTGGGTTGGAGAAGACACTCCAAGTACATTTAGGCCAAGACTTCCACTAGCCTGTGCAGTGCCTTCTGGGAGGATGCAGCCCCACAGCAGAAACAGGACTTTATGAATGGAGTCTGGCCTGGAGCATGTCAGTTCCAGCCCACCTATAGGAGCAAGCACCTTTTTGCATGACACGCCCTGATGAGGACTCGGATATGGAAAAGAACTCATTTCCAAGCCAGCCAAAGGCACTGACCCATGTCCAGACACTCTGCAACTTTCTAAAGAGCCAACTGGGGCTCAAGAATCTGTGTTCTCTCTTCCCCCACAGGGTCTTTGAAATGTCTTTCAAAGTTTTATTTCCTAGTCTGGTTCTGCAGACATCTCAGGCCTTCCACAAGCTCTGGCCACTTAGTTTCCTATCCAGTCATTGATTCACACTCCCCTACTCTCTCCCCACTTTTGCCAGCACCTATCACGGGCCTTGCCCAGAATCATGTTTGAAGAGGGAGTTCTGCCATGTCAACATGACATTCTCAGCCCTGCATACTGCACTGGTTCCCCAGTTATGCTTCTGTATTTAATGATGGTGGCGGGCGAGTCATCCCATTCAGCCAGGGAGGAGCATAGTTGGTGATAACGGCACCAGAGCATGGTCTTGAGGATGAGCAGAGAAGCAAGAACTGCATCTAGCCGACAGAAGGAGGGCTTGCGCTGGGTGATAAAACCATTGCAGCATTCCCGGTTCTCAGCAAGGTCTGGATGACCGGTCAGTGAACAGCTGCATTGCAGCTGGGATAGCTCTGGTCCGCCCTGTCCTCCCCACGGCTGACCTCCACGTGGCCCTGTAGATCACACTGTCCCCCAAGCCAGCAGCCTGTCGTCAGCCTCTCGCTTCACTCTCTCCCATTCTCCAGCCCACAAGACACTCTGTGGCTCACTCTGAGAGTGACTGGGGCTAAGCAAGCCATGGCGGGCTCCTCCCACCTTGAGTGGCAGCCCCATTAAGACTGAGCCTTAAAAAAAAAGACTGAGCCTTTGTTCCCTAGAGGCATTCCTCCAATATTGCCATAGTGGCCCATATGAGGCCATGGACATACTCACTATCCATGTCTCTCTTCCTGTATGAGGGTTTTCTCTAAAACGGAGGGAACAAGTTCTTAGAGCTTCCTGGGACCCAGACCTGTGGCTCCTGGCTTGAGGGGTGGGAGTCTTGCCTTTTCCTTTATTCTCCAGCTGGCCAGTCTTGCTGTGTGCCCCGACATCCCTTTTCTCTCATTCTGCCTTCAAAGAGGTAATCAGAGCTAGTAGCATAGGCCCTGCATTCTTCTACTTCTATCCCGGCTCTGGTTCATCAGTTTTTGTCAAGAAAGGAATTGGAGCCAGGAGTTCCAGTCTTCCCAGCTCATAGAATAATTTGCTTGTTCCTTGGGAGCTAGGTTCAGTGTTGGGTTTAATGGGAAGGAGAGAGCCAGGCCAAGGGGTATACTCACCATAAAGATCTGGATATATCAACTTATTGCCACCAAAACCATCATCTTCATCACCATGATAAACTCCACCATCACTTCACAATCATTACTAATATCACCACCATCCAATAATCATCATCAGTCTCATCATGACTGCCATCTTGCTCACTGTCTTCATCATCTCCATCGTGATCATCATCACCATCACCAAGAGTCATTACCACCACTACCACCACAACCATTCCCAGTTGTGATCACTATTATTAACAGTAGCAAATCATTGCCACCACTATCATCAACTTTCACTGTCACCCTTACCACTGGTATCAACATCAACACCATGATCATTATTCAACCACCATCTCAAACAAATGTTGTCACTACTATTATCACCAACCATCTCTAGCGTCTGTCACCATTACCTTCACAAATGTCATCACACACCTCCATCACCACTGCTATTATCAATACCATCATTAGTATCAGCACCCATTACTATCACCCATTATCACCATCGCTGTTGCCAATGATCTCTTTATTCAGCTGTCTTTCTCTGTGGTGGAATCTATGAAATTCAGCTTTGTTCTGAAATTCTTTGCTAAACACAATCCATGAGTTCAACACACAATGAATTATTCAGGTTGAATTAATCAGATTTTGTTGCATAAAAGCAACCCCAAAGCTTAGTGTCTTGAAACAACTACCATTTTATTTAGTGCATGATTCTTGGGCCAACTGGGAAGTTCTTCTGATCTTCTGATCAGCTCCGCTGACCTCCATTGGGCTTCTTCATGTGTCTTGTCAGCTGATAGATCAGTTATCCACTGGATAAACAAGGATAGCCTTGCTCATTTCTGATGGACACCTCAGTTTTCCTTCATGTGGTCTCTCATTCTCCAGCAGGCTAGCTGAGGCTCATTCACAGAGGTCTCAGGTTCTAAGCTTAGCAAAAGGGCAGGCCCTAAAGCACAAGAGTACTTTCCAAGTTTCCACTTGCATCATGTTTGCTGATGTCCCACTGTCTAAAGTAAGTAACATGGGAACCCCAGATTCAAAAGTTAGGGAAATAGACTTCATCTCATAATAGGACAAATTACAATGTCACATTCCAAGGCCAAGGATTCTGAGAGGAGAAGAATTTATGGACAATTTGCAATATACCACACAGATGGACAAAGCAAAAAACAGACCCATTTTTTATAATCAAGAATATACACTGGCTGAGAAGTTTCTAATTTAATATGCCTTATTTTCTAGAGGTATGTCCTTGAAGTAGCTTTCAGAATGGAGTGGCTTCCTATCCAGGGTCACTGAGTCTTTCTACTTTGCTTATTTCAACTTCCATGAAACCCTCAACTTTCCACCTTCACTTTTTCTCTTCTAGAGTTTCTTCTTCCCTGACTTCCCAAGATCTCTAAGGACATTGCCTATCTGCAGGGATCCCTTATTCTCACCCTCACCTTCCAGGAACCCTCTCCATTTCTACTGGGCACATCTTATCTACCTCTTCAGATTCTCTGGAATCCTCAGCCACTTGCTCCTCCTCAGCACTCCCACAGTCAACTGACTCCTTGCAAACCTTTGTGGTTCTGACATCCGCGGCTGCCCTGCCAGAATACCAGACTCCTACTGCATTTTTGAATTTGGAAGAAGTAGCAATATGTACAACGTGAGATTTAGCTTCCTAAGCCACTTCTGAAGGGGCTGAACGATGCCATCAAGAAGTTCATGTTAATTGGCGCCCTTTAAGATGGATTTTGAAAGACAGAATATGGAAGATAATTTTAGGTAAAATTCTCTCTCCTTGCCCTCTTCATGAACTATTCCAAGCCTCGCTTTTTCTGTTTGGTTTGTCTAGGGATGTCCTGCCTCGCTGATGGGAGACATCTACATCTTGGTCAGTGGTGTCTCTTTGCAACCTGTCAGGAAGCAATAGCCAGTGTAATAACATATCATCTTGCATTGTTTCTTATCCTTTGTTACTTCACTTCTTCCTTGACTCACTCTTGCTGCCCTGGGTTTGCACCTCCTGAATAAGGCACCTCAGACTCTATTTTGGGGGAAACCAAAGAATCATCTTCAAGCAGTTTACAACCAGGGATATCTTGGGAAGAAGTCAAGGACACCAGAGAACTAAGTAGCTATGCCTTTAGCAGAAGAAGGCTCTAGAATTTCAATTTTGTGTTGTTCCTGGGATAGGGATGGGAAAGCTAAAAATCTAGAAACCCATGTCTAAGAGGCCAGGGCTTGGGGATAAGTCCAGGAATTCATGCCTCGGTTAGTCCAGCTCCCTGGGAAAAAGACTACATTTTTGTTCTCTGTCCTGTCACAAGTGTTTTGATGCAGGTCCAAAGATTCTTAGGTGTGCTGAGTATTAGAACTACTTCCTTATATACTTATGTCTCTGCCTTATATCAGAGTTAATGGGCGTGAGATGTCTCATGTCCAGAGATCACCTGCATATCAGGTGGCAGCTTCCTGATGATGGGGACTTAGACCCTTTCATCAGGCTATGACAAGGGTAGGAAATGTGGGATTTCCCTTAAAATCTGGCCAAGGATGACAGAGGTCGGTCATGAGAACACAGCCTCAGCCATGGGGCTTAGGTAGACGCTATTCCTCTCTCATCTGATGGTCTCCCTTTCCACGAAAGTCTTTCCACCCACTGTATCTTAATCTCCCTCTCCTCACTCCTTCCCAGGGCCAGCACTCATCAAAGAACTCATCACCATTCTCTCAGCCTTTCTTGCCAGAAATTAAGTCGTATTCATCGAATTAAGGCCCCCTTTTTTCCTTCTGTGTTTGTACATGAAACTGGATGACTAAATCTTCAACATGTTAGGAGATAGAAAAATGTTAGCAAGTAATCCCACAAAGGAATTTATACAGTGTAAAAATATTTTCATTTGGAGAAATGTAAAGCCCCACCCACCCCAATAACTTTGTGTTTGGGTTTCCTGAAATTCCTAACAAACCAGAGACAGGCCATATACAATGCCTCAGTCCTCGTGTTTCAGGACTAAGCCTGAATACATATGTTCCACTCCAGCCTAGAGAAGAGTGGTAGGTAACCTAGACCTAGCCTCTAACTCAGAACTGCACTGACTTCAACCCTGTCTCCTGAGTAGCTTTCATGCCTTTGAAGATATCTGAGTCTAAAACAGAAGCAGAAAAAATGTTACTGGTTTCCTATTTCTAGCACTGACCCAAACGCTTTCTGAGGAAGTCTTCTTGCAACTTTTCTGGTTGTAGCTCAAGCCTGTTTCTACCTGCCAGTTCATAGTGAATGTTGGAACCCACCGCCATGCTAAGTTCATTGACTCTGGCTTGCAGGGGCACAGCAACACCCTCAACACCAGAGCACAGGGTTTAGCCAACTTCTTGCAGCTCTTGTTATCCTTGGGTTCTACTTAACACACAAAGGTCCAAGAGCACTGGTCAGGTGGGGCTGGGTTCTGTTCTTTGCCCTGTTTGGAATGCTCTTCCCAGGCATGGCCAGGCCCATGGTTTCCAGTGTTCTCAAAGACAACTGCTGGAGTAAGGCTTAGACTTCCAGGATGTATCCCTAAGGCCATGCAACATCTCTGCAAGGGGCAACTCTTATGTTCTCTGGTCCACTGTACAATGAAGTCCAGCACCTAATGGTGTTGAGTCATACAATGCAGGGCTCAAGACATGATGAGACTCTGCCGTGTTCCTTCCCTGTTGAAAGCCCCTAGGATCTGATTGGTTTGCTATCAAGGGAAGATGCTAGGATTCTTCCACTTGAGTTCTTTCCTTTCCTAATGGCTACCTTCAGCATGCAACAAAGACCTACAAAGACTTTGTGTTTGCAAGCAAGACAGCAGGGGAAAGAAGAAGGGAAGGACCAACCAATGGGCCTTTATATGTGTGCTACCCTAGAGAGAGCTCAAAATGGCCCAATGAGGCAGGCCTGGTTCTCCCCATTGAATCTCAGAGGTGGTCTTAGACAAAACTCAGACCCTTCCTCCTTCTGGGAAGGTCTCTGGTGTCAGGTAGCCCTAGTTCAGTATCAGCAGTGGGTGTGTCTCCAGGTACCACTCAACTCTCCCATGCAGGTGGGCTGGTTTATAGCTGTAAATATCATGATATCCCATCTCCAATCAGACTACATGATGAGAGAAATGGATTCTCTCGTATTCTAAGAAGGTTCATCAGGGATCCTGCTCCACGTTTCTGAGGTGCTCTGGGCTCTTCCTCCTCTGTGCCACAGCTTCACCCTCAGCTGCTGCAGAAATTCCTAGCATCTCATCTGGGCACAGATATGCCAGAGGAGGGCAAAGAACCCACTTCCCTATATCTCTGTCTTTGGTGTGAGGAAACATTCTTCAGGGCTTTCCAAGCTCCTGTCCTCTGAAGCACTGACTTCAGAGTCCCCAACAGACTTCCTTCATGTCTCACTCCTAAGTTCTTTTAGGCAAGAGGATTGTCATGATCAATTGGATTACTTCAAGCAGCTGTGGGACTCCAGCTCCAGGAGCGCCATATGCTTTCTCTAAGGGGCTGCCCCAAACCTCTCCAGGAGCACCTCCTCTGAGCCCCATCTGCACAAAATAGTGTCGTGGAAAAAACAAAGGATGCCCCCTCCCTATTGTCCTGCCTCAGAGGCTCACAGTCTAGCAACGATGTAAGACAAAAGCAACAGAGCTAGGCAACTGGTGAGGCAAAACCCTACCAGACCTGCTCTTTCCCAAGCTTCAGCCAGTGAGTCCTGTGGTGTTAGGGAAAACCCTAGGGAGAAAGTGAGGCCTCCCCTGGGTCTAGGAGAAGGTATTTCACTGGGGCAGAGACCCAGAGGCTAGTGTGGAACTGAGCAGGTGGGGTAGGCAGAAGGGAGGATGAGGTCAGGATGAGAAAGCAGAGGCAGCTTTGAGAGGAGGGCGGGCTTCAGGTTGTGTATGGGCAGGTGTTTTCCTTCCTCCAAACCACATACTCCCCATGAAAGGTCTTCTCTAGGAAAGACAGTGAGGACACGTGGGGTGAGGGGAAAGGAGAAGTCGGAGAGTCCAGGACAGGAGAAGGGAACAGCCCAGAGTCTGGAGATGCCTGGGCAGACTGCCGGAGCAGGGCTCCTCCCACCCATCAGCCGCCCAGGGAGCCCCAGGCAGGGAAGGAGACACCCGCACCGCTGCGCTTCCCTCCAGGTCCAAACAATGAGCACAGTGGAGGCCGAAAAACTAGGGAGAGTGTGCCCCCCACTGGTCAGCGTGGACAAAACTGACTGCCAATGCAGGGCCCAGGGTCAGACTGGGGAGGCCTTTCAGGCCTCAGTTTATCTTCCCCAGGGTCCCTGCAGACTGGGGAAGGACAGCGAGCCCCCTGGACATCTGCCTCCTGGGCCCTGGGGAGTGTCTGTGAGACCTCTTCCGCTCTGAAATCAACCCAATTTCTCTCACTGCTGCAGCCAGAGAGCCCAGGGCAGATGGCCTCACTGCACACTCCAAAGGGGCCTCTCAGAAGTCTCACTCCTTCCCCTGATATTAGGCCTGGCAGAGTTCCCAAGGATGGCAGGGTTGAGAGGGGAGAAGTCAGTCCTTCAGAGGACAGGAAAGCCCTGAAGGATCTTAGGAACGGATCCCAGGGAGGGCGACTGGAAAGGGCACAATCTCAAAGATTTCCCAGGTCAGTTGGCTCCAAAAATGAGGCTAAAACTCAGGTCTTGCCAGTCCAAATGTAATTCATGTGGTGGGGGAGGGCTCTGGGGAGGGAGGAGGGTCCCCTCCCTCCTGTGATGAGCCAGGCACACCGGAGGCTGGAAGACAGGGTTTTCAGACCTCTGGATCTCACAATCTTTGAGGCTCAGGCTTACAAGGAAGCCTAGGAGTTTAATGAATTCATTCCCTTCTCATTTACAGGAAAAATCACACCTTTTAAAAAGCTTTCCCCAGAACTTCCTAATACACAAGGACATTCCCCATCACCTTCTCTTTTTTTCTCACCTGAGTCTCTCCTGCTGCAGTTTAAACCTCAGGGACAGAGTGATGTTTTCAGCCAAAGGCCACAGAGGAAGAAGACATAGTTCCCATCTTTGGGGGACCCTAGTCTGGTGGTTCCTGTCCTAAAGAGTCCGGCAGCTTCTAGGGGAGACAGGCGAGGCCCTACTCAAAGGAAACAGGCCAGAAACAGACAAATATACAAAGTAGAGCAGAAATCATAAACACATTTTATTTCTAAATAATTTTAAAACCACTGGCATTGTAGCAAATTGGAATATATTTCCAGAATCGACTCAAAGAGAATTTTTTTTTACAGCAACATATGAAAAATGTCATTTAAATATCCACCAGCAGCTGCACCACATGTTGGGCTCTTAGGAAAACACTTTCATTCCTTTCATCAAAGTCCCTTGATTAATGTTCCACTTTTCTTTGACACTTTTTCCATAGTTTTTTAAAAAAATCAAAGCCTGTACTATTATCTGGAAGAAAAGTAAACTGATAAGATTTAATGTCTGCTATATTCTACAGTCGTGGCAAAAAAATATAGTTTAGGCCTTGGGCCAAATGCAAATGAACATTAAGCAGAGGGTGCATCCCCCTGAAGGCTTTGAGGAGGGGTGAGACTAGAGGCAGATGGGAGCAGAAAGGGCCTGGATGGGGCATTGGTGGGAGGAGGCTGGTGCAAAGGCTTGCAGGCCAGCCCATGGGGAGGCGGGAGTGGGACTGAGCAGAGGAGATTTCCTGGCCACAGAGTCCCAGAGCTGAACACAGAGGTGGGCAGACCCGGCCCTGTGGGAATGCCAGCAATGCCCAATGCCACCTGCAGCTGAGCGGGCGGCAGGGCTGGGATTTTGTGAATGGATTCAGAGGGTGGCAGCTGACGGGGGCAGAGGAAAGAGGAGAGAGCGGGAAGGAGGGAGGGAGAGGCAGCAAACTAGAAACTGCGCCAGTGGGAAGGCTGGGCAGATGGAGTGAGGGGAAATCGCAGCGTGTCTGGCACGGCAGCTGATGCCATAATTTAAAGGTCAACTCAGTGGAAAAGGAAGAGAAAAGGGGGAGGGGGTGGTGTTGGAATGACTTTGCCTCCACAGTATGGCTCTTAACCCCTCCCATTCCGGCACTACTTGGCCTTCTCAGTCTCTGAAAGGTGCATTTTTTCTTGACTTGATAGCCTCTAAATTCTGGGATCTCCTTGCCCCCTCCAACATGTGCTGTTGCAGGCAGTAGCCCTAGCTCTGTGTCCTGCCTTCTCTTGTTACCTTATCAGAGGAGAAATGTCTTCACAGCCCTGAGCCTCAGTTTCTCCATTCATAAAATAGGAATGATAACGTCTAATTTCCCTGGGACTTATTGCAAAAAGTAAATTATAGAATGGAATCAGATGTGGGAAAAACTCACTCAAAAGTTGCAAACCTTTCTGGGCTCCTCTAAATGAGATGACTTGAATGTACTTTGAGAAAAACAAAATTGTCCCTTTGTTCTAGGAAAACCACCATTTGAACAAATAAAAACAAGCAGCCATCCTTTGTTCTAAGACATCCTCTGTCCTAAGACATCCTCTGTCCTGGAGACAAAAGGATCATCCTTAGACTGACAGCTGTGAGAATGCTCTCGCCTCACTTCCCACCTTCACCATTGTCTATCCTCAGTCCTCAGTTCTTTTAGCAAAAAGGAATACCTTTTAGTGGAATCTCTCCATCTCAATCTCTCTCTCTCTCTCTCTCTCCCTCTCTCTTTCTCTCTCTCAGCTGACTGTGCTGCTTCTTGGGGAGGACTGTTACTTTTCTCCATATGGATTTGAACTGCCTTGTGCCTATAAATTATGGCAATTTCTTGGGGGAGCTGTGAAGGTTTTTGTTGGGATAGTTATTTGCCAGAGGGCTGAAGAGGAAATCCCAAGGGCTACAGGAAGGACTTGGAAGCATAGGTTCCGGCTCAGGCTGGGGACTGTGTCAAGTAGGCCCAGAGACTTCCACTGTGGAGCTACTTAAGGATGAAAAGCCCAAACTGAATCAACAGAGTAATTACATGCAGGTGCCATGTGATAAGCCCACACTACCAGTTGTCTCTGGTGGGACAGAATGCGGGACTTGAGTGGGGGGTCTCAGGGTGGAGGATGCTAGGTTGGGTCCAGACACTAGGCTAGAATGCCCTGGGTCCATGACCCAAGGGCTGGCTCAGTCCTACTGACTCCTTGCTTCCCTTCCATTTTCTCCAACACTTTAGAGATTCTTGTTTAAAGTCACAGCCTAGGACCCTCTCCTGTGCCTCCTACCAAGACAAGGCTTTGAACGGCTTTAGCTGGAAAGGTGGTGAAGGAGGTTACGGTGATATGGCTGACCATAGAAAAGATGGACTGTCTTCTTTCATAGCCCCCCTCACTGGAGCTCTGGCAGGCTGTTGTGCTCCAAGCCAAGACACAGAGGAGTTGTACCCCTTCTCCTCATCTCTCAGTCATGATAAAGGGCTCATCTCCTCATCTCCTGTGGATTGACAGTGACCGGGACACTTCAGTCCAAACCAGGTTTGCTCCTAGCCTGGGCCACCTGGTTACATGGTAGGAGGGGCCTCAGCCTAATGACAGGGAATGATGATATCGCCTTGCCTCCCACCTTTCCTACTGTCTGCCCCCAGTCTTTCCTGAATCTTGATTAGAAAGTGGGCATTTCAGCAGAGTTTCAGGAATATCCTATACTTTATGCAGTCTGTCACTGTGTGTGCCAGGACTTGGCAGGGTGGGGTTAGGATGTTCTGGAAGGGGTCACTGCAGGGAAAATACAGTGGGCCTTGACCTAGACCCTTGATCCTATACCTGGTGGGTGGTAAAACAAATCTCTAACGCTGGAGGCCTTTTCTAGCCGCTGGACTGGCACTAGGGAGCCCCTGACAAGGAAAGACACTCCCTTTGTCCATCTGAGGACTACAAGAGAACCCCTGGGCAGAACAGCACAGCTGCATAGTGACCACCAGGGGGAACCTGGGACAGCTGTCCCTGAAGGACAGCCTGCAGTGACCCTTGGCTTGAACTGTGGCCTTAGAGCAGATGACAGAACCTACCATCAATTAACAGGCAGTGAGCTCTCTGTCACGGCAGGTATGTGATGAAGACTGGAAGAGTTTCTTTCAACAGGGGAATTTCTTCATCATGCAGAAGGTTACCATGGGTCCCTCCAGCTACAAGATCTTGTTAACATGGCCCAGGCAAACCAACACCGTGTCCGCATTAGCTGAACGCACACATAACACTGCCACCGGCCATCCAGGAGACAGTGAAGGCTAAAACCAGCTGAGACCCTGAGGGACAAACACAAGTTTCATTCATACTTTCAATCTAGCCAAATGTAGCTGTTGGCAATTCCTTGCAGATAATTAAGAGACAGCTCACATTTGCCTAAAATAACTGAAAGAACTAAAGGCATAAAACCGTTGGTTCCAGAGCAAAGAAGACTAGAGTTAGGATATGTCAATACATCATAAACCGAAGAGAGTCTCTCTGAGGGCAGGGACAGCATCTCCTCCACTGGGACAGAGGCTTCCCCAGACGGGGTCTTTGTGCCCTGCTCCTTGCCATCCCCTCCACTGAGCCGAGAAACTCTCTGAGGGCATTTGAGAGAGCTTGTGTGCCCATATCTCAGGAGCCCAGCTTCTGGCTGGGGCTTTGGGGTGGGTTATGGGGTAGGAAACTGCATCCTGCAGTGGCCCCAGCCACAGCAGTCCATGGCAGCCCTAGGCTCCCGGCAGCATCTGGTCCCCTCTCAGCAGGACCCTACAGCCACAGCAGAGCGGTATCCCACCCTGAATGTCTGGCACCTGGCACTACTGCCAGCATTTCACTGTTCAGCATTTTCAAGAGCCAGATGCTGCTGGCGCCTAGGTGTCCTCTCTCCAGGGAGAGGAACGAGCAAGTCTCCCCAACCACTTGGGGTCCCCCAAACCAACTGCAGCCCCTTCTCTGTGGCACTCACTGCTTGATTTCTTCCAGCTGCAGATCCCACTCGCCTGCCTGAGTTCTCCTCTATGCCAGGCCTGCCCTGGGCATTGGGGACGCAGAAGCCAGCTACGCACCACGGGCCCCATGCTCAGGTTGCTGACAGTCTCAAGATTCCTCTTAGGGCTTTGCTATTCAGAGACTGGTCCCAGATTACAGACCTTGGCATAGACCAAAGGCTACAGCTGAGGGCAGGTTGTTGGGGCAAGGAAGGGACAGTCATAATCAGGCCTGCCTGGGATAGTGCCATCAAATCGTCTGGGGGTGTTGGCCAGGAAGCTGGGAGGCAGAGAGAGAGGTTTGAGCAAGCACCAGCCACTGGGCTGGGGTCTGGGGTTATAGACTCTTAGAGTCTGGTTAGGTTCAAAGGGGAGGCATGTTGAATCCAACCCACAGTGGACTAAGTGGGCCTCATATCTGGGTTCTAGCCTGGACTCCAGCACTTATTCACTCTAGCCTCAGTTTCCTCCTCCAAAAATTGTCAAGAACTCCCCTGCCATACCCATTTACAGGAAGAAGCACTTGAGATTTAGAGGTCATTATGAATGTGAAAGATCACAGCTGCAGACCTATGGACAGGGAGCTCACTACCTCTCAGGTGAATGTGAATCTATTGTGTTTGTGTCTTCACTGAGTAGTTTGCCAGAAGAGCACTAGAGAACCAGAGAAGGAGGCTGGCACAACTTCAGCTGGAGCTCACGGCTTCGTTAAAACCAAGCCCATGATGGGGTGGACAGACCTGGAAAGCAGAAACGATGCCCTCTGCCTTGGGAGCCAGCCTTGAGCCCCTCCCTGGGAGCCTTCTCTGCCCTTGCCCAGTGGCCAGCGGCACACGTGCCATGGTCTGGGTCCCTGTCACCCACTCTGAGGAGACAAGGCTAAGAAGCTGAATGGACTGCCTGGGGAGCCGAGGCTGTGCCCCAGCTATGCCGGGGGACATCTGTCCCACCCCAGGAGACAACCCCCTGAGGCTGTGCCCTCCAGGAGGAACCCCCTGGGAGTGAGGGCGTTTGGGGTAGCCCAGGAGACTGGGATGAGAAGCCAGCGGCAAAGGCAGGCAGCTGGTTCAGACCCGTGGCAGGAAGTCACAACTAAGATTCATCCTGGAAAAATGCAACTAATGCTGCGCAGCTGGGCCCGCTAATCAGAAACACAGGCCCAGAGGTGGCAGCAGGGACAGGCCCAGAGGGCAGGGCCGGCACCGAGGTGATAATGGGCAGCGGGCTCTTGGGCCCTCTCCCCTCCAGGCTGTGCTGCTGTTTGGAGATGGAGCTCGTCACATTGCAATCCAGAAAGCCGGAAGGGGCAGCTTCTCTCTCCCAGCCGAGCCTGCCTGGAGAGGGGGGACTGCTAATCACTATCGCCAATGTCAACTCAAGCAATAGCTAAGCCTTGACATTGCCAAGGGTGTGGTGGCCTTTACCTCTGGAGTCCCCTTCTTGGGTGACTGCCCTCCTAAAACCCTGGGGCCCATGTCCCTTCCCTTGCCACAGCCTGCCAGCAGGACAGTTCTGAGAGGAGCTTCAAGCCTTCAGTGGGCTCCCTCTCCTCAAAGACTTCCCCGTCTGGGCACAGGATCCTCCCGTGGATAGGGCCCGCAGTTGTGACTTCCTGCCTCCGCTCTGCACCAGCCAGTTGTCCACCTTTGCCGCCAGCTTCTCATCTCGGTCTCCTGGGCTACCCTCACTTCAGGGGGCTCCTCCTCAAGGAAGCAGCCTCAGGGGGTTGTCTCCTGGGGTGGGGCAGATGTCCTCCAGCTTGCCTGGAGCAGATCAGGACTCAGCCACAACTCACTAAGTAGAACCTGTCCTTCTTCTCAGACATGTCCCCTTCAGAGTAGCGGGGAGATAGGGACCCAGACCTTGGCGTATGTGCCACTGGCCACCAGGCAAGGAAGAACAGAAGAGACCAAGGCCAGGGAGAGGCTCGCCACAGGCTCCCAAAGCAGAGAGCAACACCTTTGGGTTTCCAGGGTCTGTCCCCTCCATGGGGACCGTGGCCTCATTAAAACCAAGACCAGTGCCGGGCATACGGGTAACAGCTGAGGTTATGGGAGAAAGGAGACAGGTAGACTGGGCCAGTACCCTGGAGAGTGCAGTTCAGTTGAGCTCATCAACAACAGCCCAAGCTCCTGCTGTCAACTGTGTGCCAGGCCCTGAGTTACAAGCTAAATCTCTGTACTCTCTGTCCTCGGGAGGTTCAAGGTCTAGTTGGAGAGATCAATGAGGAAAGAGCGATTTCAACAGAGGTATGTGCAGCAATGGGAGAGGGTCCAGGACCTGAAGGCCTGGAAGCTGAAGATCAGGAATGGAGGGCAGGGGCTGCCCACTGGATGCTCGGCTGCTTCTTGTTCCACACATCCCTTCCCCTTTTCTCAAGCTCTCCTTCTGCCCCTGGCCAAGTTAGCACACCCTTGGGGCTAAAGAGATGGTGTGGCCAATCCCCAGGGACAGGATGGAGAGCCCTCCCCAAGGGAGACTAGATCAGACCCTGTAGATGCCCGGCCTCCTCCAGAGGAACCTTGCAGGCCTCTGAGCGTTCGCACGCTCAGACCCTCCTCCTCTGCCCCAGCCGGGCCCAGCTCCACAGAGAAGGATTTGAAGGGCCCCTTGGCACCCAGGCAAGGAGCCCCTCTGGACAGGCCCAGCTTCGACTGGGGCACTTCTGTGTACAAACATCTGCCTCTGGAGGCATCCAGAAGATACTTTTTGTCAGCTTTGAAGGAGCAGAAGAGATTCTCTGTCCTGTGTGGGTCAGGATCGGCCTCCCTGAAGATCCAGCCTTGAGCTCCAGTTCTAGGCTCTGGAGCCTTGTAGGA
Organism: Tarsius wallacei; assembly: GCA_963574415.1. Classification (NCBI taxonomy): domain Eukaryota; kingdom Metazoa; phylum Chordata; class Mammalia; order Primates; family Tarsiidae; genus Tarsius; species Tarsius wallacei. Next base: position 15,886 of record CAUYQG010038720.1, on the reverse strand, counting down.
AAAATCCTGAAGAGCACAGCTAACGGGACTGCAGCCACCTCAGGACCAGGCTACCCTGCAGAGCCCTTCCCAGAGATCCAGCCCCTCCCCCCACAGCCCCTGACCCTGCTGCCTCAGGAACCTGCCACTCATCTGCCTCATCTGCCCCTTATCCTACCCAATCCCCAGGGCTACCCACCACCCTGGTACCTCCTTCGCTCTGGCCCAGAAAAATCCTCTGCTACAGCCCCAGTCCGTGCAGTCCCGAATGTCAGCCCAGGGGGCAGCAAAGTCCCTGCATCTTTGGCAGAAGCATCAGATCCGTCAACTTGTGTCAAGTTGCCACTAGATTGGGCCTGCTTGGAGCACCCTGGTGCTCCACATGTTGGCAGGGCCCTTTCTTTCCCCACTCAAGCTGTCCAACAGAGTCAATCTCAGAGAGGCCCAGTCCTCTGAGCCTGCTGGGCACCCTGAAGAATTGCATTCTGGTGACCACAGCCTGCCCCTCCCCAATCTTCTCATAAGCTCTACTTTCCTTCCCTGTCTCCCCATGCTGTGTCTACAGAGCCAATGCTAGCATGTCAGGCAGGGTATCTATCTCCCCGCCCCAAGACAAAGAAGGAGAAGAGAGATGTGAGACAGAGGCCCTGGGGTGGAGGTTTGAGAAATGGAAACAGAAGGGAGGTTGGAGAAAGGACACTTGGGCCCATGGATGGGAAGCACGGCGGGGGATTCTGGAGGGCATGCGGGTGGGGGAAGAGGGGGCTGGGCATGACATCAGGGAGCTCAAATGGAAGAGCAGGGGTCAGAGGGTTGGGGGCAGGGGAGGGGAGCTGGGGAACCAAATGGCTGTGGCAGGAGTTGGGAGCTGCTGTGCTGGAGGTTTCCTTGCTGTCTGAGTGTTTGCCATGGAATTTCCCGGCCTAATAAAGAAGAATTTAAATAGACCACAACTTGCTTAATGTTGACTGTATAAATAATCCAAATCCCCAGTTCCCTTTGTTCCACAGGCTATTTGTGTCAAGAAAGAAGGGGGGGGATCCAACAGAAGCTGCCGTCCCAGATAGCGGGATCTGGGGACTCTCTGTTCTCCTCCATCAAGGCCCCAGGGAGCCGGGCTTGAGGACTGGGAGGGGGAGATTTGGGTTTCCCAGCCAAGTCTTCCGTCTGTGAGCCCGCACACACAGGCACGTAATCCCCATGCTGACTCACGTGCATTCATGTACAGTGCACGTGTGCACACACAAGCACATTCTCCCCATGCCGACTCACATGCATACACGTATACATGCACATATGAGATATGAGCACACTACCCCCACAGGAATCACACGTACACATGCATATGTGTGCACACATGCACATTATCCCCATAGGACTCATGTACATGCATGTATACACGCATGTGTGTGCACATGAGCACATCTCCACAGGACTCACAGGCAAACATGTGTACATATGCACCAGGACCCACACAGGCCGACTCGTGTGCAGACAAGAAAACATGCGCATGAGCACACACCCAAACACTCAAGGAATCTCAGTGAGGTTCTACCAAAGGTACCAGAACAAAGTTTTATCATGGGTCAGGTCACAGTCACTTTCCTCAGTCCCATTCTACCGCCGAACGATCCTGTGGTCATGGCCCCCGGCTTATACCACTCTAGAATAGGGTTCTGTTGGGCAGGTAGCAGAGTGGCCCCGCTGTTGGCCTGTGACCTATTGTCTCCATCCTCTCCTCCTACGAATGCCAAGGTCCCACAACACCCAGCTAAGCTGAGGGCTCAGAGGACAGAGAGAGGACACAGCCTTCCTGCAAGCTCGGGAACCCAGCTTGGCAGTCTCTAGCCCTCTATCTATAACCACGGCAGTAGAAGAGCATCTAAGACATAGCACTGGTACCAACTGGTTTGAGGAACAGAAGAGGGAGAGGGAGGAAGGGAGAGAAGGGACAGAGAAAGAGGCAAAAAAGAGGACAAGAGTGGAGAAGGAGACGAGAGGAGAGGGAAGAGTGAGCAGCATCAAGTGTTTTTCATCTCATTCTTGCGTGTGCCCCTGAGCCCACTCACATACATCACACAGAGAAGGGAAGTATAAGGTCTGGGCTTGGGGGGCTGGCCTCGCACACATTCCCAGGTCAGAAATCCCTGCCCCAGTCCTAATTCTGTTCGGTCCCTGAGTCTGGGCCTTTCCTCGCCACCTAAGCCATGTTCCCACCCACTTCACTGCTGTCCCTGCTCACAGGGCTTTGCTCGGACTGGAACAGTTATTTCCATCTCTGTGCCTAGCCCTGAACTCTGCAAAGCCCAACAGATGTCCCAAGAAATCAGTGGCAAGGACTGGCTGAAGACCAAGCCCAGAAGATAGGAACTTTGTGGGGGTGAAACCAGGGCTGCTATCCCAGAAAGCCACAATTTAAATTCCATGCTAAGAATGAGAGAACAAGCAGTGAGTTAAGAGTAACCACCTCAGATAACCCAATATATATCAATCGCCTTATTTCCATGAAGCCCTCAGCCCGGTTTCTCCTACTCCCCCTCTCAGGTCCTGCTGACATCTCCTGTTCCCGGTGGGCTGGGGACTCGAGGCTTGGGACTGCTGCAGATGGTGTGCATCCCTCAGGCTGTCTGGGAAGTGGATGGGAAGCAGGACTGTCCACACGCCCAGAATCTCTGGGCTGTCACCAGGTCCCCTTGATCCTCCTTCCAAGAAGGAAGGGGGGAAAATGTGTCTTTCCAGGCCCTAATCCTCTCCACATGGGCGGGCATCAGAGTAGCCGGGGCCCCACTGTGGCACGCAGGCCGGCAGGATCAGCCATGCCACTGTGCGGGGAGGACCTCACTCCCCTAGGCCCTGCAGGATGTGACTGCAAAAGTCTCCGACTCCCCTGCCTTCCTTACACAGCCTCTTCGCACCCACCGCCTACTTCAGGCCTGCCTCTGCCTGGCATTACTTTGCATCCTTCACGTCAAAGGGAAACTGAATCAGCACCACCCGATGGACACTTGGGTGGAAGGAGACAGACAAGAAGGAGTTTGCCCTCAGCTAAGGCAGCTGTCTGGACTTGAAGCCCTCCCAAGGGCATCACAGGCAAAGACGCCCAAGAAAGCTGTCCAGGAGAGTCTGGGACCAACCCTTACAAATCCTGTACCATATCAAAAGGGGCTCATCTGCATCCCTGGACACTTGGAGCAGTACCCCAAGTGACTGTGCTCTCAATTGAATGACCCCCAGGGATTGTTTCCTAGGGGGCCCAAACCAGGTGGAAACAAGAGCAGAGGCTAGAAGAAGATGTAGCCCTGATGGTCAGCAAAGGGAGTCAGGGGTCCTTAGGAGGAAGTCATCCTTCTCTAAACCACCTCTGAAACCCTCCCAATGAGGGTTCCATGAAAGGCCAGCCTGCATAGCCAGGGTCACAGCTCCTTCTTGCTACAACAAAATGGACCCTCAGCCATCTCCACAGGCTGCAGGCTCCGAGGCATGGCTCATGCAGTTGACCTGGGTCACATGGGGCTTAGCTCCCAAGTCCTCATGACCTGGGCAATAGTGACCTCCACGTTTAACCCCTGGGCATCTGAGGACACAGAGCCAGCATGACAAGCACTGACATGTGTGGATAGTGGCTATGTATGCGAAGCCACAGCCCCTGGCGGCCCCAAGCTATGAAGGTCCCATGTCCTGGCCCCTCTGACTTGCTTCAGGCCTACTACCAGGGATGCCAGGCTGCCTTGCCCTCTCCAGCCACCAGGGACCACACAGCCTGGACCCTGCAGGCAGGGAGGCTGCCAGGAGACCTGGAGGCCGGGAGGGCCTGGCCTTGCTTTGATCTGGGCATCAAAGGCCAGGAAATGCAATCAGCTCTGAGGAGCACTTGCTGTCTGGACGTCCCCAGCAGGCACAGGCCCAGTCCCCTCCCCATCCTTCTCAGGCTGGGCCAGGCCCTAGCAGGCTAGCCAAGGGCCCTGGGCAGGGGGCTGGAAAGTCCAGCCCCATCCCCAACCAGTTCAACGGAAACTATTTTAATAAGAGCTAATTCTGCTGACATGGCATCTTCTTTCTGCACCCCCATCCCCAGTTCTATGTTCCCCTCCAACCCCACCCCCGGCTTCCCCTCTGACTTTTATTGTCCCAGACATTTGCGTGAAAACAGGAACTTTGTGCTCTGGGCTACATCTGCTCCTGCTTATTTCTCACTTGGAACTGCAATCCTTGGTTACACATGCCCCCTCCCCACCACCTCACACTTTTCTCCTCAGCCTGCCCCCGGAGGCAAGATTCACAGGGTCTCTGGTCCCTGGCACAGGCTAGTGTGGCCCGAGACAGTGGCCTCCTATGGGGACTCCTTCTCTACCAGGCTGTGGTCATGGACATGGTGAAGGGCTAGGAAGCAGGGACTGAGGTGGGACTCCCCCTGGAGGTGAGTCCCTCATCCCCACACTGCGTCCTTCTCCATGTCTCTTGAGGAACCCCCCACCCCCTCACAGAACACTGGGAAGGATCCGGGGTATGAAGGGAGGCCTTGCAGACACCAACAGCATCTTGTGTGAGGAGGCCTGCGTTTACAAGTCCCAAGGATCTCCCTCCGGTAGGCCGTGGCCTCAGGCTGCATGTCCAGGAGTCACAAGCTTGAATAAACGCCATCTTGTGTTGTTCAAGGGAATTTAAATGGATAGCAAAAAACCATGTTATTAAATAAATGAATAAATAGTAAACAAACTTCTCACAGGGCATTCACTGCATTTCAGGCACCAGTCTTGAATTTTACAAACTTACTTTTACTCGTGGAACCCTGGAAGGTAAGTGCTGTTATAACCCTCACTCTGCAGATGGGAAATTGAGTCACACACAAGTTAATTTTTTCCAGGTCGCACTGCTGATAAGAGTGACAGAAACTGGCCTTCTCCACAACTCAGAAACAGCCACCATCTGCTCAACTCCTCTGAATCTCTGCTTGTGCTTTGCTCTAGAAGGCGCTTCATCCTCTTCCTTCCCACCCTTCAAAGTCCAATTCCGTCTTTCCCATGAAGCCTAGGATCTCTGATTCCCATTTTGTTTTATTTTATTTTATTTTTTTTTGAGTTGGAGTCCCACTCTGCCACCCAGACTGGAGTGCAGTGGCCGCTCCCAGCCACCGCAGCCTCGACTTGCTGGGCTCTGGCAATCCTTCTGCCTCAGCCTTCCAAGTAGCTGGAACTACAGGCGTGCGCTACCATGCCCGGCTAATTTTTTGATTTATTGTAGAGATGAGGTCTCGCCAAGTTGCCCAGGCTGGTCTCAAACCCACGGGCTCAGGCAATCCACTCACCTCAGCCTCCCAAAGCACGGGATTACAGGTTGAGCCACCGAGCCCAGCTCTGATTCCCATTTTAAAGTCAAGACACTGAGACTCAGCACAGTCACTGCACTTACCATCAGCTCTTGCAGGGATGAGGGTGCCATCTAAAACTGAACTCTCTAATTATCAAAAGTTAAAAAGCCCTTTATGTTGCCACTCATAATGTTGGAGATTGTTCTTCCCAAGTTGCCTCAAATCAGGTGTCCTTAGATGCCAAATGTGAAGGCCAGGAGCCAGATTAGCCCGTTAGCATGCGAGTCGGGCAGCTGGAGACCTCCCGGGGTCAACACTGGTGGGCCTCAGTACTGCCTGGTCAGTCACCAGTCCTGACCATCTCCCCAAGGTCTCTGCCCCTCAGTCTCTGCCCCTTAGCTGTGCCAAACCCACATCACGTCAACAACCAGAATTCAGGTGCTCTCTTTGGGCCTTTGCCATCAGTCTGAAAAGACAGGCACAGCCAAAAGGATATGGTATGACAGACCACTGGACAGGGGAAGAAGAGCAAGAGTCTATGTCCAGCTCTGTTTGCTTGTGGGCAAGTCATTTGGCCTCTCTCGACTTCACTGTTCCATTACACAATGTAGGAAGGAGGCTCACTGAGACCAACACAATCTCTCCCGATTGTGGAACAGGATTGAAGGAGACAACAAAGGCAAGGTGTGTGTTCACAAAAGATGCTGGAGTAGGTACTGGAGGGCAAAGAGGCAGCTCTGGGGGCTTCCTGAGGGAGATGAGCTGTGATCCCAGACCCTGGTCGCTGTGAGGGGACCCGGCTCTGCAATGAATAACTGGCGGGGCCCGCCTGAGCCAGACTCTGGGCAGCTGGTGCAGGCCTGGTGCCTCTGACAGAGGCTGGGGAGGGGGCCGCCAGCCCCACAGGAAGCCCCAGCTTGTTGTTGGGTAACTTCTCCTCCTGTTTTCTGGGAACAAGCTATTTGGAGAAGAGGGGGAGGGAGACCTTAAAGGCTTCCAGATGGGGGGCCCTTCTGCCCAGGCCCGCTGCTACGCCGCCACAAAGTCTGTGCATGCTTTCTAAGAATCCCAGCAAACGTTAGCCAGGAAGGCTTGGGGAGGTCTTCTGAGCCATCCTCCTGCCTCTGTGGTTCATGATTCCCAAGCTAATAGGAGGCCATCTTCCATCCTTTATTATTACTGTTGTTGTTATTATTATTTCTTAAAAGATGGCAAAGACAGAGAACTTTGTCTCACCTTTGTTGTCCTCTTCCTTCCCTGAGATATTCCGTCAGTGTCTTTCATGTCCTGGATCCACTTCATCGGGCTGCTTTGCCCTGAAGGCAGTGGAACGGAGGGAAGGGTCCTCTTCTCCCAATACCCAGGGAGGCTATTTTCCCAAGAGAAAACAAGCTCACGGGGCTTCTGTGGAGAGGAGTGGCAAGGACTAAGGATGGGGAGGGAAGTGGAAGGAGAGCAGAAAGTGAGGCCTCCTTCCCAGCAGAAAGGAGAGGAGGGCCAGGGTTAGCTGAGGGCAGGTCCCAGCCCTTTCTCCAGAAGTCACCCTGTGCACACAGCCAGGGCTTGCCGCTGGGTGGACTCCCACCCTTCTCCCGTCGTTCTGCGGTACCCGTGTTCAGGGACCGCCTCCCACCTGCCTCTTTTCTCTCTGACCATCCTGGCTCCCATCCCTCCTGTTGGCCCATCCCTACCACCAGCCACACCTTGAGCTGGTGTGGTCAGAACAGGCAGCCCTATCTTGGGAGCAGCTAGCCTCACCTAAGCTGTAAGGACAGAACCCTGGAGGGGCCAGAAAAGGCCTAAGAAAGAGGCATTGTTGACAGGGCTCAGCCTGCCAGGGTCTCTACCACTCTCTGTCCAGGCTGGAATTCATTCACTAGCCTTGGAGCTATGGGATGGGGTGGGGTGAGATGTGAAGGGGGCTGGGACAGAGAAAGGAGATTTTGAGAGGGGTCTCTGCCCCTACGGCCAGAAAGGAGCTATAGGCAGGTATCAATGGCCCCCCTTCTGAGGATGGAAGAAGGGAGCTGGTAGGCCTGGCTAACAGGGAGAAACCCATCCCACAACTCTGTCAGAACTCTGAGTCTCAGGAGTACAAGCTTCCCCCCATAGCCTGCCCCTCCCCAGACTGTTGCAACCCAGGGCCCTGATGAAGACATTTTTTTTAGTCAGTCGGAAACACATGAAGCACACACCACAAGGGTGAAGGAGGGAGCAGACAAGCAGAGTCTAGGGGCAATCTCCTTGAGCAGAGCAGCATCTCGCCCTGGTCACACCAGCTCTGGACCCAACTGGGATCATGGGTCCCACCCGTGGGGCTTCTCCTTGAAAGATGGAGCAGGCCCCAGGTTGAGGGAGATGAGGTTTTCTGGTGCTGTCATGGCCCTCACTCTTCCTTAGAGCATAAAAAGACTTATGCGCTCCTGCCCTGGGTGAAAGGGAACATGAACGAAGGGCTTGGTGCTCGCTCACCCTTGGAGAGGGAGCCCAGGGAGGCTGTCTCTAAAGCAATAAGTGCTGCTCTAATGGTGGGTTCTCAGACACCAAACAGAGAGGCCAAATGGAGAGTGGGGAGGGGATCCTGTGAAGCAGAGCAACTGTGGGTGTTCCATGCCCCAAACTGACTGGCACCAGCTTGAGCAGGAGACACAGAGTGCCCAGTTTTATGCATCCCTGCTTTTGGCCTCAGGCTGCTGTGTGAGCCCTTGGGCCACCTCCGCAGAAGTACCTTCTCCCTCATCCTCACCCTCTTCCCTACAGAGGCTCAGTGTGGTGTGGTGAGCCCACACCAGCCAGTCCTGCCCTCAAGGACCAGCCTCTGCAAACTCTCCTCGCTGTTCCCCTTCTGTGGAGCCTTCCTGATAGATGTCCTCAGACCTCCTGATGGCCATCCTTCCTTACCCCTATCCCCTCCTCCAGGGCCCTTTCACTGTCCTCTCCCCTCAAAGCACCCCAGGTCTCAGGGCGCAACCTGAACCAGAATCTCCAATCTGCTCGCTGCGCCGCCTTCAACTTCCAACTCCTCTGCCTACTTCTGTCTAAAGCAACCCTACTTCTATCAAAAAGCTTCCCGGGCCGAACTCGACTCTGCTCCTGCCTTCCACTCTGCCATGGACAGGCCCCTGTCCCTTCCGGGCCTCTGCTTCCCTTCTCCAACAAGAGTTGAGCCCACAGAGACTCTCAGTCCCAGCAGGCTCCAACTCTGGATGCTGTGAGTTTCAAGGCAGACAATTTGAGGGGCAAATGTATGCAGATGAATATGCAAATGGGCATCTCTAGGATTTATGGGTGGCCTTAGCTCCCAGGGAAGGAGGCAGCCTCAGGCTGGCTGGGCCCACTAAATCCTGGCTGGTGTCAGCGCCGTAAAGCACCATGATGAAGGGCAGGCAGGCGCTGGAGGAGGCCGCTGATTTACAGCCACTGGAGCCTCCTCCCCGTGGCCACGCAGGCAAGCACCGCGGGACAGGGATGAGGAAGGATTTATGTCGCCGCCTCCCCACCCCAGCGGCAGGCAGTCGAGGCGGAAGGTGACTTTCACCTTCAGAGCCAGTCTTACTCCTGCAGCAAGCTTCCTGGGGTACTAGCCCAGGAGGGGAAGGAGAAGGGGGGCGGGTGGGGTCCCAGACAGCTGGACGGCTGCCCAGCCCTCAGCCACAGCTGTCTCGTCCACGTGGCTTTTCAGCACTGACACTGCTGGGCTCACGCCGCCCTCTGCCGCCAGACTGTCACCTTCTCCCATGGGCCCTAGCGACATCTCAGCCCTGGCAAGGTTCAGTCCTGGAAAACCAAGGGGAGCTACTTCTCCTGTCCTTCCTCTGCAGATCAGAGCTCTCCCCGAAGTCTACCCTCACTCCCTTCTACTGGGAAGAGGAAGAACAACACGCTAGGATCTGGTTTTGGCGGCCATGAACAAGAAAGTTGTTCACCCTCATCTCCCCGCAGCTGAGAGGTGACTGCTGTGCCCTGCCCTTCCTCCACACCCTTCACCATCCTGCAGGTGGAAGAGGGAGGGGAGTGGGGAAACTTCAGGCATCCCTCACTCCACACAACTGCTGAATCCCTGAGGCTGCTGGAAAATCAAATTTTGGAAAGGTAGTGCTCTTTTCCGGTGACTCACTGGAGTATCTCAGGAATGGTTCATCTGTCACTCAACTGGGATTGCCCACACCAGGGAGTCCTAATGGGTACCCAGGCTGAGACATTGGTGACAGAAAGCTCAGATGCAAGATTATCCACCTGGGGTTATCGGGGCTGCCCCACCCCCATCCCCAAGCTCTAAGGGCCCATCTCACCTCTGCCTCTGAGTATTGTCTCTCCAGAAACAAAGTTTGCATGTCCTGTTCTCCTAATTAAAGGCATCCAGTCAAAAGTCCCTGAGGTAAAGATAGGCTCCTTTTGAGGATGTAAACACATAAATCAGAAGGCCTAGTTTGGCTGAGCTGTTCATCTGCTGAGTCGTGTGTTTGGAGCTGAGGCTGCATCCCTTGAGTTTGTTTTAGACAAATGCGTCCTGGCTGTGTGTATATTTGTGCCTGAGAGAGCCTAAGATAGACTTCTGCCTTCGAAAGAGATGCTTCCCTGACCGAGGCTTCACCTTAGGGTCCTGAGAACTTGTCTCTAGCCTCCCAGCCCTGCTGTATGCCATGAACTCTGGTCACATATCCTGGGGCCCCTTTCTCTGACTCCCCTCAAAAAAAGACAAAATTCAGTAATTATAAATGCTATTGTGTCCAGCACATCTCTGTGATAATAATTATTTCCAAGAGCCAGATTATTTAAGCAGGATTCTCTAAGATACATACCAGACTCTAAACAAGTTTCCTTCTGCAGATTTGACCCAGAGATCAGTGCCCAAGTTCTCACAGACCCAAGGGAGCAGGTGGCAGAGGGTAGGGGAAGTCCCTGGAGCGACAGATGGGGCTGCGGGGAGGGTGGGTACACACACTGACAAATACACTCATCTCTTGCTTTCAACTTGGTTTGTTCAGGGTTCTTTGGTTGAGAACTTCTGGGCCAAATAGAATCACTGCAAATAAAGGTATGGTTTGTGAGTCACCCTAGGCACCTTTTCTAGGGGACAATAGTACCAAAATGCAGCTCCCGGCAGCCTGGCCTGGGACTGTATCAATTCGTGCAAAGACACTGTATAGACTAACAGAAGCCCTAATGGCAGGCACTGTGAGACATACTTACATCCATACCTCATTTAACCTCAGCAAAGGTAGATGTTCTATCCCCGTTTATGGGTGAGAAAATGGAGACATAGCCAGGTACAATTACTTACCCAAGGTCACATGGCTAATAGTCAAGGCAGGTACAGTCCCAGCAACCCTGTCCATTCCCCATCTCAACCTTGTTTCTTCTTGATCTACCTGCTGCACCATCATCTCCAGCTCTGTCCCTTGAGATTTGCTGGTATACCTGCGTCGAATTTAAGAGGATTTACAATACCAAATGTTGGCAAATAGCTACAGCAACTAGTCCTCTCATATATTGCTGGAGGGAATGTAAAGTGAGACAACTGCTTTGAAAAACTACCTGAGAGCTTGTTCAAATGTTAAACATCTACCAACTATGTGATTCAGCCATTCCTCTCCCGAACATATACCCGACAGAGGAAATAATAAGTCTGTATAAAGGTTTGTACCTGAATGTGTGTGGGCAGAAAGGAAGGGAGGGATACGCAAGGACAGGAAGGGGCTGGGGAGATGGGACCACCCCTTGGACTGCCTTATCTCACTCCTTTACCCCTCAATCCAAGTGAAAAGCTCTCGGGAGCTCCAAGCCAACATCATGGGGGCCAACCTGGAAGAAGGGGAAGTCACTGGGAGTCCTCAGTGCTCAGAGCTAGTGACTATACTCTAGCTCTGGCCCCTGCTAATGGAAAGGGCTAGGGTGGGGAGTAAGGATGGGACAGAGGCAGGAAGGGTCTAGGCCTAAGAGAAAAGTCTCAGGGGGAAAAGTAGACAGACAGTAGACGGAGGCCAGCTGAGAAAAGAGGTTAGGACCCTATGCCGTGGGTGTCAGGCTGAGAGCCGCAGCCTTGCAGCTCTGCAGGTGCCCAAAGGTTCAGCTCATGCATCTGAGATGCTCATTAAGGGATCCGAGACTGACTGGGCATGGTAGCTTACACTTGAAATCCCAGAACTTTGGGATTACAGGAGGATTGCTTGATCCCAGGAGTGTGAGACCAGCCTGGGTAACATAGCAAGACCTCATCTCTAAAAAAATATTTAAAAATTAGCCAGGCACATGCCTAAAACCCAAGCTATTCAGGAGGCTGATATGGGAGGTCACCTAAGGGTGCAGTGAGTCTTAATCATGCCACTGCACTCCAGCCCAGCAACAGCGTGAAACCACAACTCTGGAAGAAAAAAAAAGATCCCTAGGTGGGTAAAAGACCAATCTAGCTAAATTCCCCCTCTGGATGGGTGGGACCAAACTTCCAGGATGAAAGTTTCAGGAAGCTGCTGCAGGGTGGGAGTCAAGCTAGGGCTTAACCCTCTCCCCAGGCAGGTCATACTCCACAGGCTCAGATTCTGCCCCTGCCCTGGTCATGGGCAGCAGTATTTGCCTGTGAGCCTCAGAGCCCACCTAGGTTCTGAGCCAGAAGACTGTCCTAGAAGGACACAGGGAGTCCCCTCTCCTGCTGGCAAACAGAGTCTGCGCTCTTGGTCTAGCAGGCTGGTGTGGGGAGAGCTCAAGTATCCCCAAGAAACTCTGGAGGTGGCCTTCCTCACCCCACTGCCCTCTGCCCCTGCTCCTGGTTCCCCACTTTCAGGTCTGCTCCCTGCTGGGATGGACACCTCGAGCCTTCTGTTCCCAGTTGCTACCCCAGGCCCTGTCCTGGCCCCCAGGACCCCACCCCTGCTACCTTCTACCCCTTCTTCACAGCAGCCAGTATGAATGGCCAGGCCACTTACAGCTCAAACAGAAAAGACAGTGCCACTTGGACATTTCCAAGCATCTCAGAATAACATCAGCCCTAAAGAAGGATTCAGAGGGGCTAGATGTGAAGCAGGAAGGTGGTCTGATTCCCATGCTTGGCCCAATGTTCAGCATGTTTGGAGGCACATCCAGGACATCAGGCACCCCCATCACTTCGGGTATAAAAATGCATTCCAAGGTCATTCAGGAGTGCTTACTTTTCCCACCCACGATTTTGGACGACCTAGGTCAGCACAGGGTGTGGGCAGGGCTGAAGGAACACCTGCTGGGTTATCTGTCCTGCCAGGGGAGCATAGAGGAGCAGGGCTCCTTGCTGGGTTAGGGGGATCTGCCCTGTCCCCATCCACTCCAACTGGAGGCGAGTCCCTGTTATTGTGTCCTGTGAATTCCATGCCACCCATCTCACCTCCCATCTGAAACATGGATCACTCTCAGCTATACCTAAGAGGACTTTTCCCTTTGTGTTTAAGAGCAATTTCTTTTTTTGTCCCAAATCTCTCTCCACTGCCCAGTTCAGGTCTTCACAAATTCCTTTCTGGACTCTTACAGTCCTTCCTCCTAGGTCTACCTGCCTTCCCTCCCAGCCTCCAATCTCCCTCCCTACCAGTACAGCTGTTCAGAAGAACAATTATTTATTCCATGAAAGTCCACCTACTTTGTGCCAGTAATCACAGGAACTAGGGCAAGACAGGTCTTTGGGTAGAGAAGATGTGACCCAGAAAGTGCAGTCCAGAGTATGCCCATTGTGCAATGAGGACCCAGAGTCACAGAACACTTCTAAGCAGAGAGGTGATGCATTAACAGGTGGTGATTTCTCCCTACCCTGCTCGACTTATCTGAAACATGATGGCATGATGGCTCAGATTGAGCTTCCTGTCCTTTCCTTTTGTTGAATGCTCCTGGGCACATCTAGAAGGATGCTTGGTACATCTTCTTGAAAGACACAGTCTGTCTGTCTGTCTCTTTCAGACACACACACACACACACACACACACACACACACACGAGTGTCCCATATAAGGATGACATTGCTCCCTTGAGAGCTAATGCGCTCTCTTTCCAGCCTTAGAGGATGTGGGATAGATAGCAGAGTCTTCCTTCCTGAGTACCCTGGAAGAGAAATTGAGCTCCACTAGGCAACAACGATGTTCTCAGTAGTGGAACATCCTGTGCAAATGATCAGAGGCTGAATTTCAAGGTCTTCTGTACTCTGATCATGCTGGCTTACTGTGCAGGTCAAGGCTTTGGTGGCCCTATGTGACACATATCCCACCTCAGACTGACTTAAACAACAAGGGGAATGTGTTCACTCTCAAACTCTCAAACTCCACAGGTTAATCCAGAGAAACTCCACCCAGCTGCCTAAAGGATGTCACCAAGGAATCTCCCGCTTAGTCTGCCCTCAGCCCTCTCCTCCTCCCCCCCCCTTCTCTCTCTGGAGCTTCACTTCCTCAGAAATTCAACAAACGTTTCCTCGAAGCTCATTGGCTGACTGAACCAAATATATATCTCTGAACCAATCAGTGAGATCCAGTGAATATGATTCTCGTTGGCTCAGACAAGGTTTCTCTCTATGTGGATGTGGGTGAGAATTTGCTTCAAACCAAATGACAAGTCACCCGGAAATGGAAGACTGTTATCTATCTCATATGACCTAAGGCTGGAAAAAAAACTTAGCTCTCAAAGTACAATTTCATCCCTATACAGGACAGTCATGTCTGTGTATATGAAACAGAGGGAGAGAGAGAGGGAGAGGGAGAGAGGAGACACCATTGTTGTCATCATTTGCCTTTGGAATATGGGAAAATTGGAGGATTGAGAGCCCTTCCTTCCAAACGCTAAACAGTCATCGCCAAGGAAAAAGACCACACATAAAATGTGATGCTGACGCGGAACCCAGTCTTGCCCGAGAGATGGCCCCAAGTGAGCATGACCCTGGGAGGTTGAGGTACCTCCTCCAGTCCCTCAGGTGCTGTGTACCTGGAAGGAAATGGGGCTGGAACTTTGGACACCTGTTATACCAGGCCAAGGCCAGTCCCTTTTCCCCAAGGAAGAGCCCACAGCCCCAGTCCTCTGGCACTAGCAGCGACTGTGGTGGGTGGGGAAGTCTGGAAGGGTCCCGGGCCTCCAACTCCACAAATCATCCTGTTTTAATGTAAATGGTGATTGCCAAGAGTACAGCATGTTTTCCTGCGTCAGCAGCTTGGTGACTAATGCCCCAAGATAAATGGCCTTGTTTTGCCTTGTTTGGAGGGATTCGGTAACCCTTCCCTCCTTTCTCTCTCAGACTCTCAAGAACCCTCCAAACTGCAGCCTGTAACTCAGGGCACCACTTTGGGTTCAGGGCCTCCAGTATGTGCTGGGGTCACTCCATGTACAGTGAGAGGCTGGAAACTCGTCAGACGATGGAGACTAAAGGAGTTCAAGTCCCTGAGGCAGGGGCTGATGAGAACCTGGGCTGAATGGGCCTGAAGCCATCTGCCAGCAGTTCTCAGCAAACCACTCTAGAGGAGTTGAGAGCAAGCTCTGTGCACTCCAGCCAGACCAGAGCTAGGATTGGAGGGAGACTCCAGAGGGACTGCTAGCGAGAAATCTGGGGCTTGGGCTGGAAGGAGAAGAATGGCCAAGAGGGAAAAGGGAGAGGTTACACTGCCATCTTGTGCCATGTGGATGTTACTAAGCCAGGATTTTTTTGCCAAGGAAGACAGGGGGTTTTGGCAGAAACATGGGCTGTGATCCCAGATCCAGGAAGCTGGAAAACTCGGCACTGGTGCTTGCTGACTGTAGGACAATGTGGATAGCATTGCCTCCATTTTATAGATGAGAAAACTGAGGCCCAGAGCACGTTAACAATCTGCCTGAAGTTACACATCTAGTTCATGGTAGAATTCAAACTTAAACCAGGGTAGTCTAGCTCCAAAGTCAATAAGTGTTGAATGAAAGTGATTAAGACCCTCCAGCTACATGTTGACCTCTGAACACACACCTAAAACCCCAGCTCCTTACCCATTTAGAAATGTGCCCTTGCTTAGCCACACAGCAAATCCTGGGGTTTGTATTTCCAGCCTTTTTTCTGAACACACTTCCTGGTCCATGTGATATGTGTCACCTCCAGACTAGAGTACGCCCTCCAGACTAGTGTGAAGCCCTCCAGGACCCTTTCCCTCTGCCTGTCACTAGCAGTGCTCCAAGAGACTTCCCTTGGCCTGGATTGTATATAAGAACAGCATGGAATAGGTCCCAGCCAATCCACGATGGACAGGAAGCGTGAATGAGAAATACATGTCCATTGTTTTAAGCCATTGAGATTTGAGGTGTGTTACTGCAGCATATCTTTTTTTTTTTTTAGCACTCTTTTTTTTAATACATATTTTTACTTTGAAATTGTGGGGCACAGTTAAGGGTTAGGTATACAAATACGCATTGTGCAGGTATCCTTGTTGATGAGGTGTGCCCCCCCCGTCCCCAGACAGATATTGACTACTGTTAATCCCACCTCCCTTCCCCTCCCTGCCCCCCCCATAGTTTCCCGCCACTGTCAATCCTTTTCTTACAGTATTACGATAGTTGTTCAAGGTCCACTTATGAGTGAGAACATGTGATACTCAGATCTTTGTTTCTGTGAGAGATCACTCAGTATTATAAACTCTA